>JBBDGP010003452.1:337500-472500 GCA_037952835.1 Lithobates septentrionalis | reverse complement strand
CAATGAGAAGTGTTCAGTATATCTGAATGGGGTTGTACAGTAGACATCAATCCCCCCGGGGGGGCGGCTAATAAAAAGGGGGGGGGAGGGGAGGGGAGAAAAGGGGGGGACAGTGATGGGAAAGGGAGAGGGAGGGGGAATGTGTGCAGGAAGAGGTGGTGTGAAGTGGCAGGTGGGATGGGGGAGGGAAGGGAGGTATCAACCGTGGAGTGGAGCACAGATGTAAGATCAAAAGTCAGGCATCTGTATAAATGGAGTGGGAATTGATGGTGAGGCCATGATCAAAAAGTACGTTGCTGAAGTGGCAGGAGTCCAGGATGATGAGACACTATTGCTATCATGAGCAAACTGATATCTGATCAATGCACAAATGCGTGCTGTATAGGTGAGTCAAACAATGATGCAACGTTAAGCAGATAACATTCAGCACGGGCGGCTGGGTACTTTACCACTGACGGGTCCCGTTCAGAACTCCACAGGTACTTCCGTAGTGTGATGTCCCCCGTGCTGTAGACTGCACCGCTGTTTACCACGTTTAGTACTGGGTGTTGCCCATAGAATCCTGGTAACTCCGCGGGTATGTGATCAAGTATGTAGATGGCCGGCCATCTGGTTGTGCTTGTGGTCACTACCACGGTGGTTCCACGCGGACAGGCGGAACGGCCTCTCAATCGGTGAGCCGGCTAGCCCCAACGGGGGATGACAGCGGGCGTGACGTCCGGGCGCAGTGACGTCAACGCGTTTCACAAACAAGGGTGTGTAGCTTCGTCTGGACGTGTAGGTGGCGTGCGAGGGCTCCTTCTTATACCGTCCGTTCCTCGTACCCGCCCCTCTCTTAGATTTAAACGTGAGGAGAGATATCCAAGCTGTGTGTGTCTCATTTGGTGATGATGATTTGTCGTTTCATAGTCCTAGTGTATGGATATCGGTATACATGGCCAACATTAAAGAGCATTGATTGAGGCAATACAAATCAAAATAATAATGGGGTTTATCAACGGAAAAAAAATAAAAATAATATGAATCCATGTAGGTTCAACTTATTCCTGCCCACTCATATAACAAATAACCAGATGTCATTAATATTTGGGTTCCATATAGGACATTCAGTCAGGTAAAATCAGAGATATGAAAGGAAAATCATTGATAATAATAGCTTTTAATATTATTATATTTAAAATGAAGGGGGGAAGAAAGGGGGGAAAAAGGAAAGGGGGGGGGGAGAATGGAAAGAGGGGGGGAAAAAAGGGAAGGAGAAAACGGGGAGGAAAGAGGGAGAGAGGAGGGGGAGAGGGGAGGCGGAAGAGGGCACTAAACCATATTGGGCCGACTCAAGGTGGAGTGAAAAAGTCCACTACTGTATATTGTGTAAGTGATACGTCATAGATATCATGACGAAGTACAAGATAATGGTGGTGCTACAAGGTAGTACCAAAGTTTCTAAAGTAAACAAAATATCAGACTAAACTCCATTTATAAGGTCGATGCCCTAAACAGGCCATGTCAGATATCTATTTATGCTGTCAAAAAGGGCTGTAAATTTAGTTCTGTATTCAGGCCCCGAGGGGCAAGAGAGCCCAGGCGGAAGATCCATCTCTTTTCTTTCTGTTGTAAAATCTGATCGAAATCCCCTCTTCTGGGGGAGAGGTTCAACGCATAAATTCCTTTTACCAGCATGCCAGACAGCCTGCCCTGGTGGTATTGGGCAAAGTGTCTGGCCACTGGTTTCTCAGGGTTTTTTTCAAGGATCTCCCTCATGTGCTCTCCCAGACGAATCCTAAACTGGCGTTTGGTCTTCCCCACATATATCTTTTTGCATGGACAGGTTAGCATATATATAACCCTAGTGGTAGCGCAGTTGATAAGACTTTTTATTTCAAAATTCTTTTCATTTAGGGAGTCACTGAAGTTTATGGTTCTGTGAACGTATGGACATACCTGACAGTGTCCACACGGAAACATCCCTTTGCTTCTGGGAAATTGTGATAACCAGGTGCTGTCAATGCTCCTGGTATGCTCAGAGTGGATTAGGCAGTCGCCCAAGTTCCTCGCTCTTCGTGCTACCATTTTGGGAGCGGGTCCAACTATCTGAGCTATACCAGGAGCATTGGTGAGTATATCCCAGTGTTTTCCCAGGATGGATCTAATAGTGTCCCATTGGGTCCCGAATTCCGTGATAATTCTCACTGGGTCGGGAGTGGTTGAAGAGGGGAGGGTCGGTTGTGAGTTCTTAGTTGGTTTTTTATCTAGGAGTGAGGGGCGGTCACGTGCCGCTGCCTTACGTTTGGCCCTCCTAAGTTGTTTATGGGAGTAGCCCCTTTCCCGGAAACGTTTGTATAGTTCATCACTTTCCCGTTTGTAGTCATCTTTATTGGAACAGTTGCGCCTAATGCGAAGAAATTGGCCCACAGGAATGCTGTCCTTGAGCCATTTCGGATGGTGACTGTCTGCTCTTAAGAGTGTGTTCGCTGAAGTTTCCTTGCGGAAAGTATTGGTCACCAATGATGTGTCCTTTCTAAACAATAAACTTAAACTAGCGGGAGAGGCAGGAATATTAGGTAAGCGGGAACTAGACTACCTTACAGTCCACGAATATAATGTACCGATATTTTATATCATCCCTAAAGTACATAAATCACTGCTAGATCCCCCGGGGAGACCAATTGTCTCGGCAATAAGAGGCCCCCTAGAAAGAGTTGGTAAGTACTTGGATAACTTACTCAAAGAGATGGTCTTTGACCTTAAGTCCTATGTGAGAGACACAGGGGATGTTTTGAGGCATATCTCCCAGATTAGTGTACAGGGAGAATTTCTCCTAGTGGGGATCGACGTGGAATCCCTTTACACATCGATCCCCCACGACTGGGGGATCAAGGCGGTGGAAATTTTCCTCGATAGACATTTTCCCAGTCATGGCCCACAAAATGAATTCCTGGTAGACCTGTTAACGTTCGCTCTTAAAAACAATTTCTTTCAATTTCTGTCCAGATACTACCAACAGATTAATGGCACCTCCATGGGAGCCCCGTGGGCCCCAGCATACGCCTGCCTCCATCTGGGACTGTGGGAGGAGGACGTGGTCTACACCTCGCCGATGTACCTGGGCCATGTCCACACGTGGCTCAGGTACATCGACGACGTGTTTGTCATCTGGAAGGGTAATCAGGATACACTAGCGCAATTTATAGACTATCTAAATTCCAACGACAGGAATATAAAACTGACTTATACCTGGGATCAGGAAAGAATCTCCTTTTTGGATTTGTCTATCAGTAGAAAGGACACATCATTGGTGACCAATACTTTCCGCAAGGAAACTTCAGCGAACACACTCTTAAGAGCAGACAGTCACCATCCGAAATGGCTCAAGGACAGCATTCCTGTGGGCCAATTTCTTCGCATTAGGCGCAACTGTTCCAATAAAGATGACTACAAACGGGAAAGTGATGAACTATACAAACGTTTCCGGGAAAGGGGCTACTCCCATAAACAACTTAGGAGGGCCAAACGTAAGGCAGCGGCACGTGACCGCCCCTCACTCCTAGATAAAAAACCAACTAAGAACTCACAACCGACCCTCCCCTCTTCAACCACTCCCGACCCAGTGAGAATTATCACGGAATTCGGGACCCAATGGGACACTATTAGATCCATCCTGGGAAAACACTGGGATATACTCACCAATGCTCCTGGTATAGCTCAGATAGTTGGACCCGCTCCCAAAATGGTAGCACGAAGAGCGAGGAACTTGGGCGACTGCCTAATCCACTCTGAGCATACCAGGAGCATTGACAGCACCTGGTTATCACAATTTCCCAGAAGCAAAGGGATGTTTCCGTGTGGACACTGTCAGGTATGTCCATACGTTCACAGAACCATAAACTTCAGTGACTCCCTAAATGAAAAGAATTTTGAAATAAAAAGTCTTATCAACTGCGCTACCACTAGGGTTATATATATGCTAACCTGTCCATGCAAAAAGATATATGTGGGGAAGACCAAACGCCAGTTTAGGATTCGTCTGGGAGAGCACATGAGGGAGATCCTTGAAAAAAACCCTGAGAAACCAGTGGCCAGACACTTTGCCCAATACCACCAGGGCAGGCTGTCTGGCATGCTGGTAAAAGGAATTTATGCGTTGAACCTCTCCCCCAGAAGAGGGGATTTCGATCAGATTTTACAACAGAAAGAAAAGAGATGGATCTTCCGCCTGGGCTCTCTTGCCCCTCGGGGCCTGAATACAGAACTAAATTTACAGCCCTTTTTGACAGCATAAATAGATATCTGACATGGCCTGTTTAGGGCATCGACCTTATAAATGGAGTTTAGTCTGATATTTTGTTTACTTTAGAAACTTTGGTACTACCTTGTAGCACCACCATTATCTTGTACTTCGTCATGATATCTATGACGTATCACTTACACAATATACAGTAGTGGACTTTTTCACTCCACCTTGAGTCGGCCCAATATGGTTTAGTGCCCTCTTCCGCCTCCCCTCTCCCCCTCCTCTCTCCCTCTTTCCTCCCCCGTTTTCTCCTTCCCTTTTTTCCCCCCCTCTTTCCATTCTCCCCCCCCCCCTTTCCTTTTTCCCCCCTTTCTTCCCCCCTTCATTTTAAATATAATAATATTAAAAGCTATTATTATCAATGATTTTCCTTTCATATCTCTGATTTTACCTGACTGAATGTCCTATATGGAACCCAAATATTAATGACATCTGGTTATTTGTTATATGAGTGGGCAGGAATAAGTTGAACCTACATGGATTCAAGGCATATTGGTTGTTTGCCTTAATGTAGGAGATATGATTGGCAACTATATTATTATATTATATTATTTTTATTTTTTTTCCGTTGATAAACCCCATTATTATTTTGATTTGTATTGCCTCAATCAATGCTCTTTAATGTTGGCCATGTATACCGATATCCATACACTAGGACTATGAAACGACAAATCATCATCACCAAATGAGACACACACAGCTTGGATATCTCTCCTCACGTTTAAATCTAAGAGAGGGGCGGGTACGAGGAACGGACGGTATAAGAAGGAGCCCTCGCACGCCACCTACACGTCCAGACGAAGCTACACACCCTTGTTTGTGAAACGCGTTGACGTCACTGCGCCCGGACGTCACGCCCGCTGTCATCCCCCGTTGGGGCTAGCCGGCTCACCGATTGAGAGGCCGTTCCGCCTGTCCGCGTGGAACCACCGTGGTAGTGACCACAAGCACAACCAGATGGCCGGCCATCTACATACTTGATCACATACCCGCGGAGTTACCAGGATTCTATGGGCAACACCCAGTACTAAACGTGGTAAACAGCGGTGCAGTCTACAGCACGGGGGACATCACACTACGGAAGTACCTGTGGAGTTCTGAACGGGACCCGTCAGTGGTAAAGTACCCAGCCGCCCGTGCTGAATGTTATCTGCTTAACGTTGCATCATTGTTTGACTCACCTATACAGCACGCATTTGTGCATTGATCAGATATCAGTTTGCTCATGATAGCAATAGTGTCTCATCATCCTGGACTCCTGCCACTTCAGCAACGTACTTTTTGATCATGGCCTCACCATCAATTCCCACTCCATTTATACAGATGCCTGACTTTTGATCTTACATCTGTGCTCCACTCCACGGTTGATACCTCCCTTCCCTCCCCCATCCCACCTGCCACTTCACACCACCTCTTCCTGCACACATTCCCCCTCCCTCTCCCTTTCCCATCACTGTCCCCCCCTTTTCTCCCCTCCCCTCCCCCCCCTTTTTATTAGCCGCCCCCCCGGGGGGATTGATGTCTACTGTACAACCCCATTCAGATATACTGAACACTTCTCATTGTAGCGGGTTGCGTAGACATCAATAGCCCAGACGTCCGGACGCATAGGTTTGTTTTTATATGTTGTTTTGTCCTCCTTGTCTGTGTATCAGTTTTGATCGATCAGCGATTTTCGATCAATTGATTTTATTTTAGCAATGTTTACTTGTGATGCAAGCTACCGTATCTCCATTTGTATATTTCTGTAACCTATAATAAATACTACTTAATTTCACATGTTTACTCACATTGTCCTTCCATGAGCCCCGCTTTTCTTTTTGGTCCCTCCCTGGGACAATTTTGTGCATACTTGTTTAGGGGTTGAAGGACAAGCAGACATTCAGGATACAGACTTTATACATGCTTGAAACAAGCCTCACTATATCTCACTTGATTTATATATGTGTATGTGGCCTTCATAACATCGTCATGTACTACAGTGGTTCTCAACCTCAGTCCTCGAGTATCCCCAACGGGCCATGTTTTGGGAACTTCCCTTTAGATAAAATAGCTCTGTCATTGATATTGATTTAAAGCAGCTGTGCAAAGTAAAGGAAAACCTGAAAACATGGCCCGTTGTGGGTACTTGAGGACTGAGGTTGGAAACCACTGATGTACTGGGTTCCCTCATAATAACCTATAGAAATCATGATGTGGTCAGCCAGGACTTCCGGGCCCCACGACTGAGCATGCTGTGGCTTTTGTTTCATTATTTTGTGGCTGTATGTGATTGTTCCTCGATGGGGTTATGCCGAGGATCAAGCAGTGTAATTTACTCAGAGAATATCTTGTGTGTCTCCTGATCTGGACAGATGGGGTGTGTATCTTTGGCCGACAGGCCGCAGAACACGTCAGACCTGTGGATGACACACGCACTGTGATCCAGATGTAGTATCAGCAAGACCTGTTTGTAAGAATGAGCGTACCTGAGTGATCAAAGTAAAGTTAACTCTTACCTTACAGCTCATTCCTGCCAGCAGCTCGGAAATCCCGATTTCTATACATGAAATGTCACGTGCATGAAAAAAAAAAAATTGCTGAAGCTGCAATATTTTCAGGTGTTGGGAACCTTTCCCCTCTGAGGATCGCTTCTTTGCCATAACCTCGTATGCAGAAAGCCAACCTGTTGTTTGGATGTGTCCACAGAGGACTTCATCAGGACATTGGAGACTATGTGGGGTTGGGGACTCCTTGAGGACCCCTGTTTAAACCTTATCTTATCTAAACCCAGAAACAAAAATGTAATACTAGTATGTTGCAGCTCACCAGTCCTTGGATGTGGTATGTGCATTTGTTTTCCTTCTTACAGTTTTTCTTTCTTTCTTTACACTGGGTGATCCTGCAAATAACACACTTCCTGCCCTTTGTGTAGCTACGCTCACTCCTTCACTGTATCTGTAGAGGGAGCCATGATTATTACACAGGCAGGGCTACAAATATGTCTGCCTTTGTTCCTTTCCATTACATGGAGGATGCTGGGATTAGTCCATCACCCAAGAAGCTTACAGATAGTGACAAGGACACTGGATTTCTGATAAGATCAACAGGAATTTTTTATTCTTGCTGAGGAACTTAGCCTGAATAAAGAAAACAAATGCAGCCACCTCATCTAAGGACTGGTAAGCTGCAATATATTACATTTCCAGTCGTCTTCCAGGACAGCATATGAGAGATAAAGGCTACTCCTGCCAGAAAAGGAAATACATCGCCAGGTTAAAAAGCAGTCCATCATCGTCCATAGTTTTTGTGTTTCCTTCATCTGGAGATGTATCACACGGAACCTTGTGGTGGTGGAGTCTGCGTTTCTCTTGTACCATGGATTCCTTCACCCCTCTGTTTTTCTCCTGCCCTGTTGATTTGCCCTGTTGATTTGCCCTGTTGATTTGCCCTGTTGATTTGCCCTGTTGATTTGCCCTGTTGATTTGCCCTGTTGATTTAGGACTTTTAGTAGGTTCTTTTGCCTACTTCTGCCTTCCAGTGCTCTCCTGTTGAGGCCGTTTTGCCTGGCAAGGGCCTTATAGCCCGGCGTGGCTGCGGACTGGCCCTGATGGCCCGGCGTGGCTGCGGACTGGCCCTGATGGCCCGGCGTGGCTGCGGACTGGCCCTGATGGCCCGGCGTGGCTGCGGACTGGCCCTGATGGCCCGGCGTGGCTGCGGACTGGCCCTGATGGCCCGGCGTGGCTGCGGACTGGCCCTGATGGCCCGGCGTGGCTGCGGACTGGCCCTGATGGCCCGGCGTGGCTGCGGACTGGCCCTGAAGGCCCGGCGTGGCTGCGGACTGGCCCTGATGGCCCGGCGTGGCTGCGGACTGGCCCTGATGGCCCGGCGTGGCTGCGGACTGGCCCTGATGGCCCGGCGTGGCCGCGGACTGGCCTTAGAGCTGTTATTTTGTTATGTTTTTGAGCTGCTTTACAATTTACAGAAATGTGTCTAGGCCTAAGATAGCCTGAAGGCTTCCAGTGGGCACTCCATGCAGCGCTTGCTTCTTTTCTGCCATGACTTTTCTGTGTTTATTTACTTATACTGTAAGAAGATGCCGTTTATTGGCCCAGGGAAATAAAATACATACAGGGCATATGCTTACCCACTTGCAGCTTATAGAGTCTCCTAATAGTTAGTAAAATATACGGAAAGCATTGCAGCTTTGGTCAAGAAAGTTCACTGTGTTCTTCTAAGGCTCCATGCACACTGGGCTTAAAAAAACGTCTGTTCTCTTGGCAGTAAAAAACATTCATATAGAGCGTTTTTTGTACGAAGTTTAGGATAGTTTTACTTTTTTTTTTTTTTTCTGCCTCTAAATATTTAGCTCAAATTTTGCCTGTTTTTTAATGTCCATGGACACATAGGATAACATTGAGCTGCTTCTACATGCAGAACACAAAACTCCTGTAGAAGCAACGTTTTTTTATACCAGTGTGGATGGAGCCGAACATGTTTTTTTATATAATCTTTTGAAGCTATATTTTAAAGCCCAACTCCGGGAACTAAATTATTATTTCTTGCAGTGGGGCTGTGCATGCACTGCAAGTATTGCTCGTTTACGCCTAGGGCACTGGTGCCAATCCTGTGGGCAGAGGGTCACAATGGGCGCTTTGGTATATGATGTGCGACCCTCGAAACCTCAACAGCCTGTAGTGGGAACATTGATTAGGGTAATAACATTAAGCACTACTAGCCTCATATAACATGTTCCCAGTTTTTGTATTGTCTTCTGCAGCATTTCCCCAGCCAAATATGTAGCATGTCCACACTCTCGGACACTCCGTTCCTCTCTTAGGTATGCAGTTTCTGGCAGTAATTTCAAGCATCACTTATATTAAACATTCTGTGTGGCTCTTTGGTGATGTCAGGGACCTCATTTGTGGCTCCCCTTCGCTCATAAATTGACAACCACTGGTCTAGGGGTACAATAAAAGAAGATTTACTTACTAGATTCTCCTCTCCTGCCCTCTGCTAGACTGGTCCTCTATAGCGTCTGCTCCCCCACGCTCCTATGGTTTAGGGTACTGACGTCATCAGCCCAAAGCAGGGTCCATAGCCTTGCACTGGACGCAGAGGGACAGTCCACCACTGGATTCCAGGGGAGTGGAGAATCGGGTAAGTAAAACTCTTCTGCTCTCACCACAAAACTAGCAAACCATTACAATGCAGGCACAGCCCCACTGCAAGGGATAATTTAACATTTTCCTAGGTTGGAGTTTCCCAGTTTTTAACTACTCCTAGTGATTGGAAGTCTTTTTCATTCTCCATTGCTTGTTCAAGGCTGGATTGGGCTCAGATAGAGGAGCAGTGCTTGAACCAGGTAACGTGCTGTCCTAGGTTGTAGTACTCTATACTTAGCGGGTACTCACATTGGGCATGGTTGTTTTGTCCTGTGCCCCACTCCCTCACTGGCCCGCCCTTGAATTGTGCCAGGCACGAGCATCCCTAATGCCATCACTTCTGCCAGCCAGACCACAGTGATCTGTGCTCCATGAGGGTTCCATGCTCGGGCTCAGTTAGCACACTAAAATGTGCCTGAGCCTGGTACAGTGTGGTCTCAGTAGTCAGCTGTACTGGACTTTGGGATGTAAATGTGTTTGGACATGGTACAGATCACCCAGTGTGTGTGTGTGTGTGTGTGTGCGCGTGCGCGCCCCCTTAGGGCCGGTTCACACCACATCCAGTCCAGTGCATTTTTAATCTGCATCAAAAAGCATGCACAGTGTTTTCCAATGGCCCTAGTTCACACCAGTGCAGTGTGTTCCGATGCAGTCAACAAAACTAAGCATTGCATGGGGCCCCCCCCCCCCCAAAATCCATAGCAGCCTGGCAGACCAGGAAAGTGAGGGGTGGGGGAAGACTGAGCGAGTATACTCCTCCCCCCCCCCCCCCCCCCCAACCATTCAAGGCCACGTGCCCTCAATATGGGGAGGGTACTTTGTCCATGTTGATGAGCACAAGGGCTTCTTCCCCTACAACCCTGGCTGGGGGTGTGGGGCGTTAGCTTATCGGAATCTGGAAGCCCCCTTTAACATGTCCGCTCCCGCTGCTTGTCACCCGCTAAATGACAGTGCCCCCCACCCCCCCGCCGCTAAAGTAAACAAAGGAGCAGGATCACCATGATGGCACTCAGAGCCCACCCCGTGATGTCATGGGGTTGAATCACTCAGTGACATCACGGGTGGCTCTGGAAACGCCCGCCCTATTCTGAACTTGCAGGTGCTGGCTCTGCGCCAACTTGGAAGGAAAGAAAGTCCTGGACGACCTTACACCGCTGTAGGCATCTTTATCGATAATTTAAAAGCCAATACAGTCACTTCATGTACAAAAGAAAACAGGGAGAAGCAGCAAACGCGTTTCACACCATGTGTTGGTGCTTAATCATAGCTATGATTAAGCACCAACATATGGTGTGAAACGTGTTAGATGCTTCTCACTGTTTCTTTTGTACATGGAGTGACTGTATTGGATTTTAAATTATCAATAAAGATGCCTACAGAGGTGTAAGGCCGTCCAGGACTTTTTCTTTCCTGGCTCTGCCCCTACGATGACAAATTCAGCCCCTTGAGATCTCACCTCCTATGACATCATGGGGCAGGGTCTCGGGGTAGCACGAAGGCGTCAAAAACACGCATACAGAAACGCATCTGGACTGTGTTTATGTGGTGTGAATCGGCCCTTAGTCTAAATGTAATTTATTAGATGATCTAGTGCAAGGCTGCATTGTGCTCAGATAGAGGAGCAGTCTTGTGTTTTACAAGATGAGGATGCCAGCAACTATAGAGCTTCAACATATTGGCTGCAAAACCCAGCCTGTCACACACAGTCCACTTACACTTTAATTCCCTCTCTCTGATTGGTGGCTGTATGTAAGACGGCAAGGAGGCTGCAGTGGGTGTGTTTGGGAATAGCTGTCCTGTATCAAAAGCAGGGGGTCCCGGACCACCAGATTAGACAGAAGGTAATGATGAGGATTGTTACCTTACAGCAGGGATATGCAATTAGCGGACCTCCAGCTGTTTGAGAACTACAAGTCCCATGAGGCATAGCAAGACTCTGACAGCACAAGCATGACACCCAGAGGCAGAGGCATGATGGGACTTGTAGTTTTGCAACAGCTGGAGGTCTGCTAATTGCATATCCCTGCCTTACAGCCACACCTGGATGGACACAGAAGAACTTCTCAGATAGGCTGCACTCCCTGTATACTTCTCCAGCTTTCCATTTCATCTTTCGTTGATGTGTACCTTTCTTGGTTCTAATATTATTATATAAACAGCAGAGAATTGGAGTTGGTGAAAGTAAAGTCTGGGAGAATGAGGGTCATAGGGGATCCAGAAATAATAAGACGCTCTTCTATAATGATATGTGTGTTTTTACAGGTTATAACAGGAGTGAGCAGAAGCTTGGTGTAATTAGAGCACATGAGTCATTCTTTGTATGTAGTGGTGATTGCTACAGAAATACATGGCAAAGTTACAAAGGCAACACATTCCAACTGTGCTGTGCTTTCTATTCCAGGGGTCCTGATCTATCCCTGCGCCCCGTGTGTGTGTGATCTATCCCTGCGCCCCGTGTGTGTGTGATCTATCCCTGCGCCCCGTGTGTGTGATCTATCCCTGCGCCCCGTGTGTGTGTGTGATCTATCCCTGCGCCCCGTGTGTGTGTGTGATCTATCCCTGCGCCCCGTGTGTGTGTGTGATCTATCCCTGCGCCCCGTGTGTGTGTGTGATCTATCCCTGCGCCCCGTGTGTGTGTGTGATCTATCCCTGCGCCCCGTGTGTGTGTGTGATCTATCCCTGCGCCCCGTGTGTGTGTGTGATCTATCCCTGCGCCCCGTGTGTGTGTGTGATCTATCCCTGCGCCCCGTGTGTGTGTGTGATCTATCCCTGCGCCCCGTGTGTGTGTGTGTGATCTATCCCTGCGCCCCGTGTGTGTGTGTGTGATCTATCCCTGCGCCCCGTGTGTGTGTGTGTGATCTATCCCTGCGCCCCGTGTGTGTGTGTGATCTATCCCTGCGCCCCGTGTGTGTGTGTGTGTGATCTATCCCTGCGCCCCGTGTGTGTGTGTGTGTGTGTGATCTATCCCTGCGCCCCGTGTGTGTGTGTGTGTGATCTATCCCTGCGCCCCGTGTGTGTGTGATCTATCCCTGCGCCCCGTGTGTGTGTGTGTGATCTATCCCTGCGCCCCGTGTGTGTGTGTGATCTATCCCTGCGCCCCGTGTGTGTGTGTGATCTATCCCTGCGCCCCGTGTGTGTGTGTGTGTGATCTATCCCTGCGCCCCGTGTGTGTGTGTGATCTATCCCTGCGCCCCGTGTGTGTGTGTGATCTATCCCTGTGCCCCGTGTGTGTGTGTGATCTATCCCTGCGCCCCGTGTGTGTGTGTGATCTATCCCTGCGCCCCGTGTGTGTGTGTGATCTATCCCTGCGCCCCGTGTGTGTGTGTGATCTATCCCTGCGCCCCGTGTGTGTGTGTGATCTATCCCTGCGCCCCGTGTGTGTGTGTGATCTATCCCTGCGCCCCGTGTGTGTGTGTGATCTATCCCTGCGCCCCGTGTGTGTGTGTGATCTATCCCTGCGCCCCGTGCGTGTGTGTGTGATCTATCCCTGCGCCCCGTGCGTGTGTGTGATCTATCCCTGCGCCCCGTGCGTGTGTGTGTGATCTATCCCTGCGCCCCGTGCGTGTGTGTGTGATCTATCCCTGCGCCCCGTGTGTGTGTGTGATCTATCCCTGCGCCCCGTGTGTGTGTGTGATCTATCCCTGCGCCCCGTGTGTGTGTGTGATCTATCCCTGCGCCCCGTGTGTGTGTGTGATCTATCCCTGCGCCCCGTGTGTGTGTGTGTGATCTATCCCTGCGCCCCGTGTGTGTGTGTGTGATCTATCCCTGCGCCCCGTGTGTGTGTGTGTGATCTATCACTGCGCCCCGTGTGTGTGTGTGATCTATCCCTGCGCCCCGTGTGTGTGTGTGATCTATCCCTGCGCCCCGTGTGTGTGTGTGATCTATCCCTGCGCCCCGTGTGTGTGTGTGTGTGATCTATCACTGCGCCCCGTGTGTGTGATCTATCTAGGGCTGAAACAACTAATCAATTAATCGACAACTAATCGATTATGAAATTAATCGATTACTATTTTCATAATCGATTAATCGGCCAGTAACATAATGGGGTTAAAAATAATAAAATTAGCCCTTTATAGTACAAAAAGGGCAAATCTCTACTGTAAATATTACTTTCATTGTTCTACAGTAAAAAAAATTAACCCCTTACAGTAGCGATTATTTGCTTTTTTTTGTACTATAAAAGGGCTCATTTTAGTTTTTTTTAACACCATTATGATACTAAACGTCTTAGACCTGGTTCACATCTTTGTGTTTTTTGGTGCTTTTTGCAGAAACACACTACAGTTCATTTAACATGGTTTTCTATGGGACACGTTCATATCTAGGCTTTTTTTCAGCCACTGCGTGTTTGGAAAAGGTCAGGGACTTTTTTTTTTTTTTTTTTTAATGCAAAACGATGCTTTTTTGGTTCAATATAATTCAATGGAGAAGCTGCAGAAAAGCATGTAATGCGTTTTTGCAGCAATTTGTATTTTTTAATCTGCCCAACAACAAATTGGACAAAAAACTGTATTTCTCCTCTAATAGTGTATACAGTATATCTCCTCTAATAGTGTATATACAGTATATCTCTTCTGTCTGTTATTCTCAGAGTGGATTCAATATTTTGCTCCCTAAACATATAGTTGGTTGTTTATATGTACCACTGCATAGAGATATTTAAGAATAAATTGCTTTTTTTTAAAAAACTTTACATATTAACTAAATTTATACACCACACTTTTTTTTAAGGTTATTAACCGATTAATCGACCAACTAATCGATTATGAAAATAATCGTTAGTTGCAGCCCTAGATCTATCCCTGCGCCCCGTGTGTGTGTGTGTGTGTGTGTGATCTATCCCTGCGCCCCGTGTGTGTGTGATCTATCCCTGCGCCCCGTGTGTGTGTGTGTGATCTATCCCTGCGCCCCGTGTGTGTGTGTGATCTATCCCTGCGCCCCGTGTGTGTGTGTGATCTATCCCTGCGCCCCGTGTGTGTGTGTGATCTATCCCTGCGCCCCGTGTGTGTGTGTGATCTATCCCTGCGCCCCGTGTGTGTGTGTGATCTATCCCTGCGCCCCGTGTGTGTGTGTGATCTATCCCTGCGCCCCGTGTGTGTGTGTGTGTGATCTATCCCTGCGCCCCGTGTGTGTGTGTGATCTATCCCTGCGCCCCGTGTGTGTGTGTGTGATCTATCCCTGCGCCCCGTGTGTGTGTGTGTGATCTATCCCTGCGCCCCGTGTGTGTGTGTGTGATCTATCCCTGCGCCCCGTGTGTGTGTGTGTGTGTGATCTATCCCTGCGCCCCGTGTGTGTGTGTGTGATCTATCCCTGCGCCCCGTGTGTGTGTGTGTGTGATCTATCCCTGCGCCCCGTGTGTGTGTGATCTATCCCTGCGCCCCGTGTGTGTGTGTGTGATCTATCCCTGCGCCCCGTGTGTGTGTGTGATCTATCCCTGCGCCCCGTGTGTGTGTGTGATCTATCCCTGCGCCCCGTGTGTGTGTGTGATCTATCCCTGCGCCCCGTGTGTGTGTGTGTGTGATCTATCCCTGCGCCCCGTGTGTGTGTGTGATCTATCCCTGCGCCCCGTGTGTGTGTGTGATCTATCCCTGCGCCCCGTGTGTGTGTGTGATCTATCCCTGCGCCCCGTGTGTGTGTGTGATCTATCCCTGCGCCCCGTGTGTGTGTGTGATCTATCCCTGCGCCCCGTGTGTGTGTGTGATCTATCCCTGCGCCCCGTGTGTGTGTGTGATCTATCCCTGCGCCCCGTGTGTGTGTGTGATCTATCCCTGCGCCCCGTGTGTGTGTGTGATCTATCCCTGCGCCCCGTGCGTGTGTGTGTGATCTATCCCTGCGCCCCGTGCGTGTGTGTGATCTATCCCTGCGCCCCGTGCGTGTGTGTGATCTATCCCTGCGCCCCGTGCGTGTGTGTGATCTATCCCTGCGCCCCGTGCGTGTGTGTGTGATCTATCCCTGCGCCCCGTGTGTGTGTGTGATCTATCCCTGCGCCCCGTGTGTGTGTGTGATCTATCCCTGCGCCCCGTGTGTGTGTGTGTGATCTATCCCTGCGCCCCGTGTGTGTGTGTGTGATCTATCCCTGCGCCCCGTGTGTGTGTGTGTGATCTATCCCTGCGCCCCGTGTGTGTGTGTGTGATCTATCCCTGCGCCCCGTGTGTGTGTGTGTGATCTATCACTGCGCCCCGTGTGTGTGTGTGATCTATCCCTGCGCCCCGTGTGTGTGTGTGATCTATCCCTGCGCCCCGTGTGTGTGTGTGATCTATCCCTGCGCCCCGTGTGTGTGTGTGTGTGATCTATCACTGCGCCCCGTGTGTGTGATCTATCTAGGGCTGAAACAACTAATCAATTAATCGACAACTAATCGATTATGAAATTAATCGATTACTATTTTCATAATCGATTAATCGGCCAGTAACATAATGGGGTTAAAAATAATAAAATTAGCCCTTTATAGTACAAAAAGGGCAAATCTCTACTGTAAATATTACTTTCATTGTTCTACAGTAAAAAAAATTAACCCCTTACAGTAGCGATTATTTGCTTTTTTTTGTACTATAAAAGGGCTCATTTTAGTTTTTTTTAACACCATTATGATACTAAACGTCTTAGACCTGGTTCACATCTTTGTGTTTTTTGGTGCTTTTTGCAGAAACACACTACAGTTCATTTAACATGGTTTTCTATGGGACACGTTCATATCTAGGCTTTTTTTCAGCCACTGCGTGTTTGGAAAAGGTCAGGGACTTTTTTTTTTTTTTTTTTAATGCAAAACGATGCTTTTTTGGTTCAATATAATTCAATGGAGAAGCTGCAGAAAAGCATGTAATGCGTTTTTGCAGCAATTTGTATTTTTTAATCTGCCCAACAACAAATTGGACAAAAAACTGTATTTCTCCTCTAATAGTGTATACAGTATATCTCCTCTAATAGTGTATATACAGTATATCTCTTCTGTCTGTTATTCTCAGAGTGGATTCAATATTTTGCTCCCTAAACATATAGTTGGTTGTTTATATGTACCACTGCATAGAGATATTTAAGAATAAATTGCTTTTTTTTAAAAAACTTTACATATTAACTAAATTTATACACCACACTTTTTTTTAAGGTTATTAACCGATTAATCGACCAACTAATCGATTATGAAAATAATCGTTAGTTGCAGCCCTAGATCTATCCCTGCGCCCCGTGTGTGTGTGTGTGTGTGTGTGTGTGATCTATCCCTGCGCCCCGTGTGTGTGTGATCTATCCCTGCGCCCCGTGTGTGTGTGTGTGATCTATCCCTGCGCCCCGTGTGTGTGTGTGTGATCTATCCCTGCGCCCCGTGTGTGTGTGTGTGATCTATCCCTGCGCCCCGTGTGTGTGTGTGTGATCTATCCCTGCGCCCCGTGTGTGTGATCTATCCCTGCGCCCTGTGTGTGTGTGTGTGTGATCTATCCCTGCGCCCCGTGTGTGTGTGTGTGTAATCTATCCATGCGCCCCGTGTGTGTGTGTGTGTGTGTGATCTATCCATGCGCCCCGTGTGTGTGTGTGTGTGTGTGTGTGATCTATCCCTGCGCCCCGTGTGTGTGTGTGTGTGTGTGTGTGATCTATCCCTGCGCCCCGTGTGTGTGTGTGAGATCTATCCCTGCGCCCCGTGTGTGTGTGTGAGATCTATCCCTGCGCCGTGTGTGTGTGTGTGTGTGTGATCTATCCCTGCGCCCCGTGTGTGTGTGTGATCTATCCATGCGCCCCGTGTGTGTGTGATCTATCCATGCGCCCCGTGTGTGTGTGTGATCTATCCCTGCGCCCCGTGTGTGTGTGTGTGTGTGATCTATCACTGCGCCCCGTGTGTGATCTATCACTGCGCCCCGTGTGTGATCTATCACTGCGCCCCGTGTGTGATCTATCACTGCGCCCCGTGTGTGATCTATCACTGCGCCCCGTGTGTGATCTATCACTGCGCCCCGTGTGTGATCTATCACTGCGCCCCGTGTGTGATCTATCACTGCGCCCCGTGTGTGATCTATCACTGCGCCCCGTGTGTGTGTGTGATCTATCCCTGCGCCCCGTGTGTGTGTGTGATCTATCCCTGCGCCCCGTGTGTGTGATCTATCCCTGCGCCCCGTGTGTGTGTGTGTGTGTGTGATCTATCCCTGCGCCCCGTGTGTGTGTGTGATCTATCCCTGCGCCCCGTGTGTGTGTGTGTGTGTGTGTGTGTGATCTATCCCTGCGCCCCGTGTGTGTGTGTGTGTGTGTGTGTGAGATCTATCCCTGCGCCCCGTGTGTGTGTGTGATCTATCCATGCGCCCCGTGTGTGTGTGTGATCTATCCATGCGCCCCGTGTGTGTGTGTGTGATCTATCCATGCGCCCCGTGTGTGTGTGTGATCTATCCCTGCGCCCCGTGTGTGTGTGTGTGCGTGATCTATCACTGCGCCTCGTGTGTGTGTGTGATCTATCACTGCGCCCCGTGTGTGATCTATCACTGCGCCCCGTGTGTGATCTATCACTGCGCCCCGTGTGTGTGTGTGATCTATCACTGCGCCCCGTGTGTGTGTGATCTATCACTGCGCCCCGTGTGTGTGTGATCTATCACTGCGCCCCGTGTGTGTGTGATCTATCACTGCGCCCCGTGTGTGTGTGATCTATCACTGCGCCCCGTGTGTGTGTGATCTATCACTGCGCCCCGTGTGTGTGTGATCTATCACTGCGCCCCGTGTGTGTGTGATCTATCACTGCGCCCCGTGTGTGTGTGATCTATCACTGCGCCCCGTGTGTGTGTGATCTATCACTGCGCCCCGTGTGTGTGTGTGATCTATCCCTGCGCCCCGTGTGTGTGATCTATCCCTGCGCCCCGTGTGTGTGATCTATCACTGCGCCCCGTGTGTGTGATCTATCACTGCGCCCCGTGTGTGTGATCTATCACTGCGCCCCGTGTGTGTGATCTATCACTGCGCCCCGTGTGTGTGATCTATCACTGCGCCCTGTGTGTGTGTGTGATCTATCACTGCGCCCCGTGTGTGTGTGTGATCTATCCCTGCGCCCCGTGTGTGTGTGTGATCTATCCCTGCGCCCCGTGTGTGTGTGTGATCTATCCCTGCGCCCCGTGTGTGTGTGTGATCTATCCCTGCGCCCCGTGTGTGTGTGTGATCTATCCCTGCGCCCCGTGTGTGTGTGTGATCTATCCCTGCGCCCCGTGTGTGTGTGTGATCTATCCCTGCGCCCCGTGTGTGTGTGTGTGATCTATCCCTGCGCCCCGTGTGTGTGTGTGTGATCTATCCCTGCGCCCCGTGTGTGTGTGTGTGATCTATCCCTGCGCCCCGTGTGTGTGTGTGTGTGTGATCTATCCCTGCGCCCCGTGTGTGTGTGTGTGATCTATCCCTGCGCCCCGTGTGTGTGTGTGTGTGATCTATCCCTGCGCCCCGTGTGTGTGTGATCTATCCCTGCGCCCCGTGTGTGTGTGTGTGTGATCTATCCCTGCGCCCCGTGTGTGTGTGTGATCTATCCCTGCGCCCCGTGTGTGTGTGTGATCTATCCCTGCGCCCCGTGTGTGTGTGTGATCTATCCCTGCGCCCCGTGTGTGTGTGTGTGTGATCTATCCCTGCGCCCCGTGTGTGTGTGTGATCTATCCCTGCGCCCCGTGTGTGTGTGTGATCTATCCCTGCGCCCCGTGTGTGTGTGTGATCTATCCCTGCGCCCCGTGTGTGTGTGTGATCTATCCCTGCGCCCCGTGTGTGTGTGTGATCTATCCCTGCGCCCCGTGTGTGTGTGTGATCTATCCCTGCGCCCCGTGTGTGTGTGTGATCTATCCCTGCGCCCCGTGTGTGTGTGTGATCTATCCCTGCGCCCCGTGTGTGTGTGTGATCTATCCCTGCGCCCCGTGTGTGTGTGTGATCTATCCCTGCGCCCCGTGCGTGTGTGTGTGATCTATCCCTGCGCCCCGTGCGTGTGTGTGATCTATCCCTGCGCCCCGTGCGTGTGTGTGATCTATCCCTGCGCCCCGTGCGTGTGTGTGTGATCTATCCCTGCGCCCCGTGTGTGTGTGTGATCTATCCCTGCGCCCCGTGTGTGTGTGTGATCTATCCCTGCGCCCCGTGTGTGTGTGTGATCTATCCCTGCGCCCCGTGTGTGTGTGTGATCTATCCCTGCGCCCCGTGTGTGTGTGTGTGATCTATCCCTGCGCCCCGTGTGTGTGTGTGTGATCTATCCCTGCGCCCCGTGTGTGTGTGTGTGATCTATCACTGCGCCCCGTGTGTGTGTGTGATCTATCCCTGCGCCCCGTGTGTGTGTGTGATCTATCCCTGCGCCCCGTGTGTGTGTGTGATCTATCCCTGCGCCCCGTGTGTGTGTGTGTGTGATCTATCACTGCGCCCCGTGTGTGTGATCTATCTAGGGCTGAAACAACTAATCAATTAATCGACAACTAATCGATTATGAAATTAATCGATTACTATTTTCATAATCGATTAATCGGCCAGTAACATAATGGGGTTAAAAATAATAAAATTAGCCCTTTATAGTACAAAAAGGGCAAATCTCTACTGTAAATATTACTTTCATTGTTCTACAGTAAAAAAAATTAACCCCTTACAGTAGCGATTATTTGCTTTTTTTTTGTACTATAAAAGGGCTCATTTTAGTTTTTTTTAACACCATTATGATACTAAACGTCTTAGACCTGGTTCACATCTTTGTGTTTTTTGGTGCTTTTTGCAGAAACACACTACAGTTCATTTAACATGGTTTTCTATGGGACACGTTCATATCTAGGCTTTTTTTCAGCCACTGCGTGTTTGGAAAAGGTCAGGGACTTTTTTTTTTTTTTTTTTTAATGCAAAACGATGCTTTTTTGGTTCAATATAATTCAATGGAGAAGCTGCAGAAAAGCATGTAATGCGTTTTTGCAGCAATTTGTATTTTTTAATCTGCCCAACAACAAATTGGACAAAAAACTGTATTTCTCCTCTAATAGTGTATACAGTATATCTCCTCTAATAGTGTATATACAGTATATCTCTTCTGTCTGTTATTCTCAGAGTGGATTCAATATTTTGCTCCCTAAACATATAGTTGGTTGTTTATATGTACCACTGCATAGAGATATTTAAGAATAAATTGCTTTTTTTTAAAAAACTTTACATATTAACTAAATTTATACACCACACTTTTTTTTAAGGTTATTAACCGATTAATCGACCAACTAATCGATTATGAAAATAATCGTTAGTTGCAGCCCTAGATCTATCCCTGCGCCCCGTGTGTGTGTGTGTGTGTGTGTGTGTGATCTATCCCTGCGCCCCGTGTGTGTGTGATCTATCCCTGCGCCCCGTGTGTGTGTGTGTGATCTATCCCTGCGCCCCGTGTGTGTGTGTGTGATCTATCCCTGCGCCCCGTGTGTGTGTGTGTGATCTATCCCTGCGCCCCGTGTGTGTGTGTGTGATCTATCCCTGCGCCCCGTGTGTGTGATCTATCCCTGCGCCCTGTGTGTGTGTGTGTGTGATCTATCCCTGCGCCCCGTGTGTGTGTGTGTGTAATCTATCCATGCGCCCCGTGTGTGTGTGTGTGTGTGTGATCTATCCATGCGCCCCGTGTGTGTGTGTGTGTGTGTGTGTGTGATCTATCCCTGCGCCCCGTGTGTGTGTGTGTGTGTGTGTGTGATCTATCCCTGCGCCCCGTGTGTGTGTGTGAGATCTATCCCTGCGCCCCGTGTGTGTGTGTGAGATCTATCCCTGCGCCGTGTGTGTGTGTGTGTGTGTGATCTATCCCTGCGCCCCGTGTGTGTGTGTGATCTATCCATGCGCCCCGTGTGTGTGTGATCTATCCATGCGCCCCGTGTGTGTGTGTGATCTATCCCTGCGCCCCGTGTGTGTGTGTGTGTGTGATCTATCACTGCGCCCCGTGTGTGATCTATCACTGCGCCCCGTGTGTGATCTATCACTGCGCCCCGTGTGTGATCTATCACTGCGCCCCGTGTGTGATCTATCACTGCGCCCCGTGTGTGATCTATCACTGCGCCCCGTGTGTGATCTATCACTGCGCCCCGTGTGTGATCTATCACTGCGCCCCGTGTGTGATCTATCACTGCGCCCCGTGTGTGATCTATCACTGCGCCCCGTGTGTGTGTGTGATCTATCCCTGCGCCCCGTGTGTGTGTGTGATCTATCCCTGCGCCCCGTGTGTGTGATCTATCCCTGCGCCCCGTGTGTGTGTGTGTGTGTGTGATCTATCCCTGCGCCCCGTGTGTGTGTGTGATCTATCCCTGCGCCCCGTGTGTGTGTGTGTGTGTGTGTGTGATCTATCCCTGCGCCCCGTGTGTGTGTGTGTGTGTGTGTGAGATCTATCCCTGCGCCCCGTGTGTGTGTGTGATCTATCCATGCGCCCCGTGTGTGTGTGTGATCTATCCATGCGCCCCGTGTGTGTGTGTGTGATCTATCCATGCGCCCCGTGTGTGTGTGTGATCTATCCCTGCGCCCCGTGTGTGTGTGTGTGCGTGATCTATCACTGCGCCTCGTGTGTGTGTGTGATCTATCACTGCGCCCCGTGTGTGATCTATCACTGCGCCCCGTGTGTGATCTATCACTGCGCCCCGTGTGTGTGTGTGATCTATCACTGCGCCCCGTGTGTGTGTGATCTATCACTGCGCCCCGTGTGTGTGTGATCTATCACTGCGCCCCGTGTGTGTGTGATCTATCACTGCGCCCCGTGTGTGTGTGATCTATCACTGCGCCCCGTGTGTGTGTGATCTATCACTGCGCCCCGTGTGTGTGTGATCTATCACTGCGCCCCGTGTGTGTGTGATCTATCACTGCGCCCCGTGTGTGTGTGATCTATCACTGCGCCCCGTGTGTGTGTGATCTATCACTGCGCCCCGTGTGTGTGTGTGTGATCTATCCCTGCGCCCCGTGTGTGTGATCTATCCCTGCGCCCCGTGTGTGTGATCTATCACTGCGCCCCGTGTGTGTGATCTATCACTGCGCCCCGTGTGTGTGATCTATCACTGCGCCCCGTGTGTGTGATCTATCACTGCGCCCCGTGTGTGTGATCTATCACTGCGCCCCGTGTGTGTGATCTATCACTGCGCCCTGTGTGTGTGTGTGATCTATCACTGCGCCCCGTGTGTGTGTGTGTGTGATCTATCACTGCGCCCCGTGTGTGTGTGTGTGTGATCTATCACTGCGCCCCGTGTGTGTGTGATCTATCACTGCGCCCCGTGTGTGTGTGTGTGTGATCTATCACTGCGCCCCGTGTGTGTGTGATCTATCACTGCGCCCCGTGTGTGTGTGTGTGTGTGAGAAAGCTGGGCTGATATCATTGTTTTCTTTACTGTGAAGGGTTGGTGTATCTAAAACCAAGATCAAAAATGAAATCTATTGCATCTTACCAGTTCCTACATGTGGTTGCTGCTTTTGTTTTTTGATCTTTTTTTTTTTTTCTTTTGACCTGGTGATCCTACCAGTAACACACGTCCTGTCCTAGGGTGACAACGCTCACTCATGTTCTGTATCAATGGAGGAGTGGCATTGTCATCTCAGAACAATAAGTATTGTGTACTACAGAACACCTGGCCCTCTCCTCTTTTTCTATTACATGGGAGAAAGTGTTCTGTGGGCCACAGAGAAGGCTGGAAACAATGGAACTGATATACTCCTTGGTCAATTTATTAGGTACACTTGCTTGGTAGCGCAAATTGCTAATCACATGGCAGCAACTCAATGCATTTAGGCATCTAGACGTGGAGAAGACGACTTGCTGAAGTTCAAACCGAGCATCAGAAGGGGCATTTAAGTGAATTGGGGCATGGTAGTTGGTGCCAGATGGGCTGACCTGAGTATTTCATCTGCTGATCTACTGGGATTTTCACACACAACCATCTCTAGGGTTTACAGAGAACGGTCCAAAAAAGAAAATATCCAGTGAGCGGCAGTTGTGTGGGCGAAAATGCCTTATTGATGTCAGCGTTCGAAGGAGAATGGGCAGACTGGTTCCAGATGATAGAAAGGCAACAGTAACTCGCATAACCACTCGTTACAACCAAGGTATGCAGAATACCATCTCTGAGCACACAACACATTGGACCTTGAAGCAGATGTGCTACTGTGGCACAAGACCACACTGGGTGCCACTCCTGTCAGCTAAGAACAGGACACCGAGGCTACAATTCACACAGGCTCACCAGAATTGGACAATGTAAGATTGGAAAAATGTTGCCTGGCCTGTTAGGTTTCGATTTTAGCTGCGACATTCAGATGGTGGGGTCAGAATTTGGCATAAACAACATGAAAGCATGGATCCATCCTGCCTTGTATCAACAGTTCAGGCTGGTGGTGGTGTAATGTGTGGGGGATATTTTCTTGGCACACTTTGGGCCCCTTTCTACCACTTGATCATCATTTAAACACCACGGCCTACCTGAGTATTGTTGCTGACCATGTCCTTCCCTTTATGACTACAGTGTACCCATCTTCTGATGGCTCCTTCCAGCAGGATAATGCACCATGTCACAAAGCTCAAATCATCTCACCACTTGTTTCTGGAACTCGACAATGAGATCACTATACTCCAATGGCCTCCACAGTCACCAGATCTCAATCCAATAGAGCACCTTTGGGATGTGTTGGAATGGGAGATTCGTATCATGGATGTGCAGCCGACAAATCTGCAGCAACTGCGTGATGCCATCATATCAATATGGACCAAAATCTCTGAGGAATGTTTCCAACACTTTGTTGAATCTATGCCACGAAGAATGAAGGCAGTTCTGAAGGCAAAAGGGGGTCCATGCTGGTACTAGCAAGGTGTACCTAATAAAGTGGCTGGTAAGGATACATGTATAGCACAGGCATACAGCTCAGGAAATTATCGGCTCACTAGTTTTCTGGCAGGATGAGCCCATTTTTGCTTAGGAAAAAAAAACAAACAAAAAAACGCATCGAGCAAATAAAACTTGTTATGGTTTATGTGTGTGTGTGTGTAGATATATATCGATCTCTATCTCTACCATCTCTATCTCTACCATCTCTATCTCTACCATCTCTATCTCTACCATCTCTATCTCTACCATCTCTATCTCTACCATCTCTATCTCTACCATCTCTATCTCTACCATCTCTATCTCTACCATCTCTATCTCTACCATCTCTATCTCTACCATCTCTATCTCTACCATCTCTATCTCTACCATCTCTATCTCTACCATCTCTATCTTTATCATCTCTATCTCTACCATCTCTATCTCTACCATCTCTATCTCTACCATCTCTATCTCTACCATCTCTATCTCTACCATCTCTATCTTTATCATCTCTATCTCTACCATCTCTATCTCTACCATCTCTATCTCTACCATCTCTATCTCTACCATCTCTATCTCTACCATCTCTATCTTTATCATCTCTATCTCTACCATCTCTATCTCTACCATCTCTATCTCTACCATCTCTATCTCTACCATCTCTATCTCTACCATCTCTATCTTTATCATCTCTATCTCTACCATCTCTATCTCTACCATCTCTATCTCTACCATCTCTATCTCTACCATCTCTATCTCTACCATCTCTATCTCTACCATCTCTATCTCTACCATCTCTATCTTTATCATCTCTATCTCTACCATCTCTATCTCTACCATCTCTATCTTTATCATCTTTATCTGTAGATATCTCCCTATATCTGGTTTGTAAAGCTGCCCATAGATGGATCAAAATGTGTCTGGTTCAGCAGGGACTGGCTGAATTTCAATCTATGGGTACTGTGGTTGTACAGAAGTCAATCAACTTATGTACACCCACCCTGCTGGAAAATGTCTTCTTGATCGGTCTCACCACTGTCTGAACACAGTGACACAGATTCCCCCATCCACACATTTGTGGGGGATCACCTACTGTCATTTTCAGTTTTGGCCAAGTGCATCCTGATTTTTCAGTTTCAGCACCAAAGTTTTTTTATTTGGTGCACGTCTAATTGGAGCGGACACAGGTTGGACAGATTCACACCAAGATCGTTCGACTTGTGTACAACCCGCCTGTTGGATTTTTCCCAACTGATCAGTGCCGACAGCTATAGCTGACAACACTAATCGTTGTATCTGAAGGCTCCCCGCTGTCAGAATACAATAACTGAGGATTTCCCCATCCACGTTGAATGTGTGGATGGGGGAATCGGATCCTGCTGTTCAAAAAAAAAAGAGCAGAGTGTATGGGCTACCTTTTTTTTTAAAGCGGAGTTCCAGCCTGGGGGAAAAAAAATAAGTCAGCTGCAAATACTGTAGCTGCTGACTTTTTAAATATAAGGACACTTACCTATCCAGGGAGGTGGGGGGGGGGGGGGGGTCTGCTTATGTTTACAAAGGAGATCAATTTTTGCCTGGAACTCTGCTTTAACCTGGCCATACATTATACATTTTTCTTTTACAATTTCTGTACAACTTCCTATAGATTTACCTTCAACTATGTAGTGCAAGGGGCTGCCTGATTGGATAAACATTGAAAGTGTTATTTAGGTTTGACCTCATATGGTTTTTGGTAAAACTAAAGGAAAATTGTATAATGTATGGGCAGCTGTATAACCAAGCCAAGCAGCCACCGTCATTATACGGCGGCAGGTCGGCTCTCCTGCGCAAATCACTGTAGCTATAGGGAGCGTGCCAGCGGGTCGGGCAGACTCGATATTCGCCAGCGACATGCGATCGCGGTATACAGAGGCAGAACGGGGATCTGCCTTTGTAAACAAGGTGGATCCCCATTCTGACAGATGACATGACAGAGATCTCTGTCATGTCCCTGCCAGCCCATCCCCCTACAGTTAGAACATGCTGAAGTAACACAACCCCTTGATCGCCCCCTGCTGTTAACCCCTTCCCTGCCAGTGTCATTTATACATTGATCAATGTAATGTCACTGGTCCCCAAAAAGTGTAATTTGGGGTCAGATTTGTCCGCCACAGTGTCGCAGTCCCGCTAAAAATCGCAGATCGCCGCCGTTACCAGTTAAAATCATAAAAAAACGAAGTCCCTAAATCTATCTCCTAGTTTGTAGACGTTAAGTTTTACGCAAACCAATGAATATACGCCTATTGCGATTTATATTTTATTATTTTTTTTACCAAAAATATTTAGAAGAATATATATCGGCCTAAACTGATGAATACATTTTATTTTATTTATTTTTTAATATGTATTATACCAAAAAGCAAAAAATGTAATTTTTTTTTTTTTTTTTTTCAAAATTGTCACTCATTTTTTTTTATAGCGCAAAAAAATAAAAACCATAGAGATGATCAAATACGACCAAAAGAAAGCTTTATTTGTGGGAAAAAAAGGACATCAATTTTGTTTGGGTACAACGTCGCACGACCGCACAACTGTCAGTTAACACAGCACAATGCCGTATCGCAAAAAGTGGCCTGGTCATTTAAGGGGGTAAATTCTTCCGGAGCTGAAGTGGATAATGTAGTGGGGTACACACTATACGAAAATCGGGCGAACGGGTCAGATCTTCCTCGTTTCACAGCAAGCCGGAACTGAGGAAGGAAATAATGTGAACGTTCTCGTCGGACAAAAGCTTTTTTTTTTTTTTTGTTTTTTTGTGTGTATTGCTTCTGATCGTGCGTAGTCTTTTTAATTCCTTATTTTTCTCGTCCGAAAACGGTACACATTAAACAGAAATTGTTTGTTCTGTTCCCATACGAGAAATATTTTGGAGTTTGTCCCTTTTGGAAATTTTCGAAAGTTGTGTACACACTGTCAGAAAATCGTACGATTGTTCCTCAAGCGAAAATTTTCGCCTGACTTTCTTCTATTATGTCCAAGCCTTTACTCTGTGCAGCATGCCTGTACTTATGGCGCTGTATTCAGAATGGTGTGGTTTGTTTACACTGTTGCTTTTCTTTGACCTTGTTTGGTAGATAAGCTTTTCTACTTGACAGCTGTGATCTGCTAATTCTAGTCCCGTGTGTCTAAATAATGCAGACTATGCTTTACTGAATTTCCACATATTTTTGGGGGGCCTCAACTCTAAACCCCTTTTAGCCCATTTTGGCAATAACTTTATTACATCTGTATAGTGATATCATTTTTTTTTCTGAGATCAGAAGACCTTCTTTTGCTGCATTTTTCACAAGAATCATTTTTCTCCAATATTTTACTAGCAATTAATCACTGCCATCAGTCAAATCCTGTGAAGAGGGGGTAGGGCCGAGACTTGCGGTGTGTCTATGGATGCACACAGCCCGGCTTAGCACACCTGCATGATTGCCCCCATAGCACACAGCTTACTATAGGGGGCGCACACAAAAGAAGAGGAGCATACAGCGAAGGCAGGGGACCCCCAGAAGAGGAGGACTTCATTGCACAGAGCAGACAAGTATAATTATATATATATATATATATATATATATATATATATATATATAATTTCATTTTTAAAAAATGCCTTTATTAACTGCTTTTAAAGTGGTTGTAAAGGCTCAAGGTTCTTTACCTTTATGCATGAAGGTAAAAAACCTCCTCTGTGCAGCAGCCCCCAGCCCGGCCTAATACTTGCCTTAGCCCGATCTTCCTCCAGTGATGTACACTAGAGTGTCAGCTCTCCGGGGAGTCTCTCTCCTCATTGGCTGAGACAGCATGGGGAGCCATTGGCTCTGTCCAATGAGGAGAGAAAGGGGGCGGGGCCGAGCTGTGGCTCTGTGTGTGAATGCTCGTGAATAAGACTGCTTGGGTGCCCCCATTGCAAACTGCTTGCTCTGGGGGCACTCGGCGGGAAGGAGGGGCTAAGAGCGCCAACGAGGGACCCTAGAAGAGGAGGTTTGGGGCTCCTCTGTGCAAAACCACTGCACAGAGCAGGTAAGTTAACCTGTTTGTTAAAAAAAAAAAGCCTTTAATTTCACTTTAAGTCCCTATCTCACATACACATACTAGGGCAAATTTATACAGAATCCAGTTAAACTCCCAGCATGTTTTTTCGAGTGTGGGAGCAACCCAGAGTACCTGAAGGAAGCCCACACAGGAAGAACATGCAAACTCCATGTGGATGGTATCTTGACCTGCATCAGAACTAGGAGACCCTAGTGCTGCAAGGCAGAACCACTGTGCTGCCCCTTTTTTAACACGACTAGTGTTTAAGTACATACAAGGTATGCCTTTTATTCTGCCATTGTTGAGTTTGTCCCAGTAGTATAATGATGCTGATGGTACAAAGCATAGTGAGGTTATTTACCACATTCAGAGATGGAGTGCCTAGAGGAGGCTTGGCCCATTCAGTGCCATTGTTCTGTCTGGTTGGAAGAGTGTGTGAGTGCGGTCCTAGCCCAGAGACACACTCTGCGATAGGCTTATGTACTTATGCCATTGTCCAGGAACAATATTCTGCTTTACTTAGAAAGTACAGGACATAAAACTGAATAGAAATGTTCTGCTGAGAGCTCTTGTATCTCAATATTTGGCTGATCACATTAAAGCAAACCTTGGACTAAAATAGCAAGGGTCACTTATTTAATGAGAATGTCTCATGCTGTTCAGTGCTGAACAAAGATCACAAAAAACCTGTGGAGGAAAAATTAGTTAAAGCTGAACTCCGGGATAAGCGAAATTGTTTAAAAACAAGAGCCAAGTGTATTCGTCCTTGAATCTTCGTGTGCTTTACCGTGCCTTGAAAAAGCATTTGTATTCAGCCCCCCTGAGTCAATACTTTGTAGAACCGCCTTTCACTGCAATTACATCTGCAAGTCTTTTTAGGAATGTCTCTACCAGCTTTGCACATCTAGAGTTACATTTTTGCCCATTCTTTGCAAAATAGCTCAAGCTCTGTCAGATTGGATCTGTGAACAGCAATTTTCAAGTCTTGCCACAGATTCTCAATTGGATTCAGGTCTGGACTTTGACTGGGCCATTCTATGTTTAGGGTCGTTGTCCTGCTGGAAGGTGAACCTCCGCCCCAGTCAAGTCTTTTGCAGACTCTAACAGGTTTTCTTCTAAGATTGCCCTGTATTTGGCTCCATCCATCTTCACATCAACTCTGACCAGCTTCCCTATCCCTGCTGAAGAAAAGCATCCCCACAACATGATGCTGCCACCACCATGTTTCACAGTGGGGGTGGTGTGTTCAGGGTGATGTGCAGTGTTAGTTTTCTGCCACACATAGTGTTTTGCTTTTAGGCCAAAAGTTAAATTTTGGTCTCATCTGACCAGAGCTAAAATGTGAAAAAATATATCCGCGCACATATGACACAAAAATAACTAAAGCAGCTGAACACCAGGGTCAAACGATCAAATCCCTCCAGATAAATAAATAGAAAGGTGCAGCGCTAAATCAATAAAAAAACCATAGAGAAATGTATAATAACAAAGGAAGCACAGGAAATGTCCAATAATAAAATGTCCAAATATGCAGAAATAAATCCACCAGGAATGTGATGATCACAGCAAACAATTGTGACTGATACTGGAACCCTTCACCATAAACCGAATGGCCTCTCACCTGGTCCCAAAGATAAATCAGGCAATCTTATAAGGTCAGCAGATAGCAAAGGTCTTTAAAACAAGGAACTCCTCCGGATGATCAGGTGGCAGGTGGATATCGTTACCATGAAATCACAAAAGGTACAGACATAGTGCTCTCCGTATGTAACAAACGAACATGGGAACACAGCAGAGTGTGTATGAGCGGTGGAGCATGCGCAGTCGCCGCGGATGACGTCACGACGTCACGTCCCAGTGGGCGGGGACTTCCTCAGCGGATCTGCTGAGGAAGTCCCCGCCCACTGGGACGCAACGCGTCCAGAACGTGACGTCGTGACGTCATCCGCGGCTACTGCGCATGCTCCACCGCTCATACACACTCTGCTGTGTTCCCATGTTCGTTTCCTGGCACTTGAGAAGTGCTTGTTATGTAAGTTTGATTTTATTCATTTTATAATAAATTGTTACATACGGAGAGCACTATGTCTGTACCTTTTGTGATTTCATGGTAACGATATCCACCTGCCACCTGATCATCCGGAGGAGTCCCTTGTTTTAAAGACCTTTGCTATCTGCTGACCTTATAAGATTGCCTGATTTATCTTTGGGACCAGGTGAGAGGCCATTCGGTTTATGGTGAAGGGTTCCAGTATCAGTCACAATTGTTTGCTGTGATCATCACATTCCTGGTGGATTTATTTCTGCATATTTGGACATTTTATTATTGGACATTTCCTGTGCTTCCTTTGTTATTATACATTCATCTGACCAGAGCACCTTCTTCCACATGTTTGCTGTGGCCCTCACATGGCTTCTTGCAAATGGGACTTCTTATGGCTTTCTTCAATAATGGCTTTCTTCTTGCCACGCTTCCATAAAGATCAGATTTGTGGAGTGCATGACTAATAGTTGTCCTGTGGACAGATTCTCCCACCTGAGCTGTGGATCTCTGCAGCTCCTCCAGAGTTACCATGGGCCTCTTGGCTGCTTCTCTGATGAATGCTCTCCTTGCCCGGCCTGTCAGTTTAGGTGGAGGGCCATGTCTTGGTAGGTTTGCAGTTGAGCCATACTCTTTCCATTTTCGGATGATGGATTGAACAGTGCTTCATGAGATTTACAAAGCTTGGAATATTTTTTTTTTATAACCTAACCCCACTTTAAACTTCTCCACAACTTTATCCCTGACCTGTGTATTCCTTGGCCTTCACGATGCTGTTTGTTCTCTAAGGTTCTCTAATAAACCTCTGAGGACTTCACAGAACAGCTGTATTTTATACTGAGATTAAATTACACTCTATTTACTAATTAGGTGACTTCTGAGGGCAATTGGTTCCACTAGATTTTAGTTAGGGGTATCAGAGCAAAGGGGGCTGAATACAAATGCACACCACACTTTTCACATATTTTATTTGTAAAACATTTTGAAAACCATTTATCATTTTCCTTCCACTTCACAATTATTTGCCACTCTGTTGGTCTATCACATAAAATCCCAATAAAATACATTTACGGTTGTAACATGACAAAGTGTGGAACATTTTGAGGGGTATGAATACTTTTTCAAGGCACTGTGTATTCCAGATCTGTGCAGTAGTCTGGTGTGAAACCGGCCGCTGCTCTCTTTCTGTGTCGGGTGACTGGTCTTCTCTCTCTCTCCTGGTCTTGTCTCTGTCCCCTCCTGTAATAATGACCGGTCACTGCTCTCTCTCTTCTTGTGCCAGGTGACTGGTCTTGTCTCTGCCCCCTCCTGTAATAAAGACCGGTCACTGCTCTCTCTTCTTGTGCCGGATGACTGGTCTTGTCTCTGCCCCCTCCTGCAATAAAGACCGGTCACTGCTCTCTCTTCTTGTGCCGGATGACTGGTCTTGTCTCTGCCCCCTCCTGTTAAAAAGACCGGTCACTGCTCTCTCTCTTCTTGTGCCGGGTGACTGGACTTGTCTCTGCCCCCTCCTGTAATAAAGACCGGTCACTGCTCTCTCTCTTGTGCCGGGTGACTGGTCTTGTCTCTGCCCCCTCCTGTAATAAAGACCGGTCACTGCTCTCTCTCCTTGTGCCGGGTGAATGGTCTTGTCTCTGCCCCTCCTGTAATAAAGACCGGTCACTGCTCTCCGTCTTCTTGTGCCGGGTGACTGGTCTTGTCTCTGCCCCCTCCTGTAATAAAGACCGGTCACTGCTCTCCCTCTTCTTGTGCCGGTGACTGGTCTTGTCTCTGCCCCCTCCTGTAATAAAGACCGGTCACTGCTCTCCCTCTTCTTGTGCCGGGTGACTGGTCTTGTCTCTGCCCCCTCCTGTAATAAAGACCGGTCACTGCTCTCCCTCTTCTTGTGCCGGGTGACTGGTCTTGTCTCTGCCCCCTCCTGTAATAAAGACCGGTCACTGCTCTCCCTCTTCTTGTGCCGGTGACTGGTCTTGTCTCTGCCCCCTCCTGTAATAAAGACCGGTCACTGCTCTCCCTCTTCTTGTGCCGGGTGACTGGTCTTGTCTCTGCCCCCTCCTGTAATAAAGACCGGTCACTGCTCTCTCTCTTGTGCCGGGTGACTGGTCTTGTCTCTGCCCCCTCCTGTAATAAAGACCGGTCACTGCTCTCTCTCTCTCTCCTTGTGCTGGGTGACTGGTCTTGTCTCTGCCCCTCCTGTAATAAAGACCGGTCACTGCTCTCTCTCTCTCCTTGTGCCGGGTGACTGGTCTTGTCTCTGCCCCTCCTGTAATAAAGACCGGTCACTGCTCTCTCTCTCTCCTTGTGCCGGGTGACTGGTCTTGTCTCTGCCCCTTCTGTAATAAAGACCGGTCACTGCTCTCTCTCTCTCTCCTTGTGCCGGGTGACTGGTCTTGTCTCTGCCCCTCCTGTAGTTTTCTACAGACAGCCTGGGTGGGTTCTTTGCACAGGCTATGTACAGCACAGTGAAAAGGTCACTCTATATTTACAAAGTAATAACTGGGTTTGTAGATTTATTACTAGGTGAGAGTGTTGCCACCATCCTTCCAGAAAAATCCTGGGGAGTACTGTGTAGCCCCAAATTTTGCAGGAAGATGCTTCTTTGCTGTGCTGTAGTGTTATCTCGCAGTTTACTCCGCATTCCCCAGGATCACAAAAGAAGGATAGTGATGTCACCCTTGCCCTGGGTGTTGTCACCCTTGCCCTGGGTGTTGTCACCCTTGCCCTGGGTGTTGTCACCCTTGCCCTGGGTGTTGTCACCCTTGCCCTGGGTGTTGTCACCCTTGCCCTGGGTGTTGTGTGCAGAAGAGGGGGAAAGATAAGTGTGTTTCCTAACATGTTTTTTCCTCAATTGTTTTTCCCTTTTGTGTGCTTCAAGTTTTGGTAAGATAGGAGCCCTCAGTGAATAAGCAGACCTTGCATGGAGTGCTTTTAAGGACATTTTTCCTGGCTTGTGTTTTGTGTATTATTTATGGTGTATTTAGCTGTTATCTAGGCTGAAGTTACCCTTTGACACAATTTCTGGTCAGCCATCCGTTTTTTGTTTTGTATGATTTATGTGCATTGCATCGTGCTTGGTGTAATATTATCTGCAGTAAACTGATCTTGTTATGAAAGATATGCTGGTAACTGTGCAGTCTTGCGTTGATGTTAAAGTGTATGTTCAGCCGAGGGGCCCTTTTGCACGGGCTGTCTGATTAGGTCTGTCTGTCGGTTTTTCAGGCGGCCCTGATTGGACCCTTCAGTCTCCTCTATCGAGCGGCAGATGGACATGTCCCCTGACGCCCACCACTATCCGATCCTGCCCACAAAAAAACAGACAGATGGTGGTTCTATTTTCCATCCGTCTGGCGGATCAGATTGGATGGACATGGACACAGTCCGTTTCCCCCATAGAGGAGAGTGGGACTGTGTCTTTTCTGCACACGGAGCCGAGACGGACCTGTCATCTGCCTGATCAGCGGAGTGATCCCTCGCTAAGCAAGCAGAATCCACTGCACGGAGCAAGCCCGTGTTAAAGGGGCCTGAAGTGTTTGGTTTTTTTGTTTGGGGTTTTGGATAGTGAGGCAGGATTAGAACACCTGTCAGGTTTTTATTGCTGTTGGGGCTCCGTTAGAAAGCTTTACATCCTTAAGACTTGGATCACACCTAAACCAGCCGCGGATCGCACAGCAACGCTGTCTGTCCCTGTTTTCTGTTTCAGGGAGGAATCGGGGCAGAATCTTTGCCAGAATTCTGCCCTGAAACTGAGGCATAGTTGTACAGCGTTTTTGTGCAGTGCGCTTCGCAGCCGCCCCGGAGACATGTGAAGTGGCTCCATAGAGAGCCGGTCACATTCTCCTGCTGTGCGAATTGGATGCCAGGAAATTCGCATAGGTGTGAACCCAGCCTCATTCCTTTCCCGCTCTAACAGGTTTGCCATCTCCTGCCTGGTAAGGGCTCACGCGCAGCACCACCACCCAGATCAGCGCATTTCTGCTGCTGTTTGCATGTAATCGCACACTCAATAAATACCTGTGGTAAGGCCCCTTTTACACAACACAGTCCATTCACCCCTATGGACCCACGGGTGTGAGCGGACTTGTGTCCATTTACACCCACCTACATCTGATCCACTGAAAACAAACTGAAAGGGATCTGTTCTCCTCTGTGTAGGTGAATCGGATCAGAGGTAGTCAGGTGTAAACAGATAGAGAAATCTATTTACACCCGTTCGCTAATAGAGTAGATACACACCTGTCATCTGCCCACTCTGCTCTGATCAGCAGACCGATCCCCTGCTGATTAAAACAAAAGGTACCTGTATGAAAGGGGCCTTGGGCATGGATGCGCCTCCCTTGATGTGTCCAGGAGCGCACATCTGTCCCTAACCTCAGGGAATCTTCATGTGCAATTACATGCGAACAGCTGCAGACAGTGTCAGCATCAGCATTTATTTGTACAGGCTTCCTGACCGCAGCTGAACGCAAACGCCTGCCGTACCTGCCCCAGGAATATAGCGATCTTGGTGGTATTTGGCTCTAAAACCGCAAAACAGAAAGTGAGGGGAAATCTTCCCTTAGGCCTCATTCATACGAGGCGGACTCCGTTTCCATCTCTCCGTTGATCTCCGCTGAGCTGGCGGATGACAGGTCCCTCTCTGCTCACTGCGCGGGGAGGGGCTTGTCAGGCACCGCTGCTGCCTATGGAGGGATCGGATGAAAACAGACGTCATGTCCATTTTCATCAGATCTCATCCGACCCGCCAGCGACGGATCTGGACGTAGGGCCATCCGTCTGCTTTTTGTGGATCAGACCGGGTCGGATGTCAGCGGACATGTCTCTGCTGACATCCGTCGCTCTATAGGCTAACATGGAGCGCCCGTTCAGGTCCGCCGTCAAAACTGACAGGCGGACCTGAGCGGTCCGATCGTGTGAAAGGGGCCTTAAAGTATCACCAGATAGGTTAGGGATTAGAACTCCTGTCCTGCTATCTAAGACTAGACAAAAAAAAGTTCTTGGCATGGCATACAATTTAAGGCTGTTTTATTTCACGGAATGTTTTAACAAATTTCACCAAGATTTTAATGTGTTCAATTTTTTGCTTTTTGTTTAATTTAAGATTATTGGGGTCAATTCACTAAGCTTTAACGCACACAGTAAGGATATCATGTTACGCGTTTGTATAAATTATCGCATGTGGTAAGTCCAATTAATTAAAAAATTAAAATAACGATTTTGTAGTAAACAACGAAAAAAAAAAAAAATTGTCGGTAGGTATCGCAAAAAAAAAAAGGTGCAGTAATCTGTCAAATCCAATTCACAAATGAAACGGGGACTAAAAAAAGGTGCTATATTTAACATCACCCTTTTGGTGGCGGTCACCAGTGCGGTACCAGAAAGAGGGGCCAATTCAAACCCTCAAGGGCATTCCACCCACGAGAGACTAATTCAACCCACAGAAAGGGGCCTAATGCCACCCACAGGAAAGGGGTACTATTCCATCCACAGAAAGGGCTGCAATACTACCCCAGAGAGGGGTCTAATTCCACCCACAGAGGACCCACAAAAAGTTGACACTATTTCACCAGAAGTTGACACACAAAAATGTGGCATTATACATCCCGAGTACACAAGTACCGGTATTTTTTATATATTTTTTTAATCAAAAGGGCATGACGTGCAGTGCAAATTAAATGCTAACATCAGCTGAAATTTAACATCAAGAACTTTAAAAAAAAAAATAGTATTTTTTATTTATTTAACCACTTCAATACAGGGCATTCTCACCCCCTTCCTGCCCGGGCCAATTTTCAGTTTTCAGCGCTATAACAATTTGAATGACAATTGCACAGTCCATGCAACACTGTACCCAAATAGAGCTTTCATTTGGTGGTATTTGATCACCTCTGCGGTTTTTATTTTTTGCGCTATAAACAAAAGAAGAGTGACAAGTTTGAAAAAAACACAATATTTTTTACTTATTGCTTTAACCACTTGCTTACTGGGCACTTAAACCCCCCTCCTGTCCAGACCAATTTTCAGCTTTCAGCGCTGACGCACTTTGAATGGCAATTGCGCGGTCATATAACACTGTACTCAAATGACATTTTTATCATTTTTTCCCCACAAATAGAGCTTTCTTTTGGTGGTATTTGATCACCTCTGCTGTTTTTTATTTTTTGTTAAAAAAATGTAAAAAAACTGAATTAAATTTTTTTTTTTTTATATGTTATAAAAAATTTAAAACAGGTAATTTTTCACAGGCGGCAGTGATGGGCACTAATGGGTGGCAATAATGGGCACTATCAGTTACACTGATAGGCAGCACTGCTAGGTGGCACTGATAGGTGGCACGGTGGGCACTGATAGGTGGCACGGTGGGCACTGATAGGTGGCACGGTGGGCACTGTTATGTGGGCACAGATGAGGCAGATGTGCCTCTTGCATTGCGGGACCAATGTCCCTCGCATCCGAGCCGGTAATCGGCTTTTTTTTCTACTCGCGCTGTCAGCGATCTTTTGTTTACATCATATGATCAGCTGTCATTGGCTGACAGCTGATCACATAGTAAGGGGCTGGGACCAAATAATCCAGCTAGAAGTGACTTCTTGAAGTGGCCACTAATACTTTTGGTTATATACACTATTACAACAAGTTGAACTTGGAAAGGAACAAGAAAAATAAATAAAAATATTTTAAAAAATAACAAAAGTATAGTCCAGTTTTCTTTAGTTTCCACAATATAAACATGGGCAGCAGCATGGAATTGTGCCAAAAACATGGAAAAGAGCACCTTCAACAACTCTCTAGTAGGCCATACGTTTACAAAAAACACTTTTTTTTTTTTTTTTAATGTATGGCATGATGGAGTTAGTAAAGGAGCTTGAATTACCAAACATCAGGAGAGATTTGAGAAGGTAGTTCTGACTTCATATACAGATTACTGTAAAAAATGTTAGATTGTTATTTTTTGTTTGCAAAAAAACTTTAAACGTCTTAAGTAAAACATTATAAGGAAATGACCATAAACAATCATTAACCACTGACACTTGAGATAACCGCATGAGAAAATGCGGTAAATACCGAACAATCGAAAAAAATACCGCTTTCGTAATTTAATGCTAAAGTCTTAGTAAATTGAACATTCACAACTGATTTATCACATGCGTATTTTACTGCATTTTATTTGCTGTTATTCATCTCTTGAGTAAATTGACCCCCTATATCATCACTGCCACACTTCAGTTTTATATATGTATATATTAGTGTGGCAGTGATGATATATAGGGGGTCAATTCACTAAGGGCTGAATCACAAAAGTCAGGTAAAATGCAGTACAAGCTGTGCTTTTGGCTGTTTGGCTGGGGGCTGTCCTTTAGGTTTTATTGTGAGCTGAGATTGCTGAAGCTGGATTTGGTTGCTAGGGGCAACGTCTTCCTCTTCCTTTTTTTTTTTTTTTTTTTTTTTTTTTTTTTTTTTTACCTGACTCAATTTTTCCTAATCCAGGCCTAGTTTGTGATGAAGTGAACCCCTTTAGTCATCCAGATGACAGCTGTCATGTTTCTTGTTGTTCCGGTGCCTCCTGTATGACAATGAAAGGGTTACACAGTAGTACATAGCTTAATGCATGCTCTGTTTACAGCTCAGAATTGCAAATGAGGAGTGGTTGGTTCACATGATGTGTTTTCTATGTACACCAGTGAGCTCAGGCAGAATGCGCTGCTTATATTAGCAGCCTGAACGGCCGCTAATTCCCAGGGGACACCTAATTATAGAACGTATGGCAGTGTCGGGTATGTGTGTAATCTACATTTCCACATTCATGTCATGCGTTTTGTGTTTGTTAGAGAAGCGGTGCGGTTGGGGCAGATGGCAATTGGTAACTTATAGCAAGGAGAACGTTGGGGCAGATGTAGGGAGACCTCCAGGGAGTGGAGAGAACTTCATACCGGTTCTGAAAAGATGATGTACATAAAGGGGAATCTTTATGACTTTTTTTTCTTTATATGTAATAACTTTGATGCAAAATCGGCATAATCAGTTTAGCTAATTTTTGTTGACATGCTTAGATTAGTATGTCTGTGCTGATATACTGTATATAATCTGCTGTATATGTAGTCTCTGCTTCCTGCTCAGTAGTCTTGCACGTTGAATGTACTTCACTGTTTTGCTCTGTCATCTCTCAGTGCAGGTCAGGTCAGGTCTGATAATTATAGTTTCTCTGTCAGTCTAATGCCTAGCGCACACGCGATAAGACTATCGGACGAATGATGGTCCGTTTTCTTTTTTTTTTTTGAAAACCAATAGAATACCAAGTTATGAAAATTCACGTAGGACAGAATACAACTTTGGAAGTGATGTAATGTATTGCAGGGTGGATTTGATTTAACCACTTCAGCCCCAGAAGATTTTACCCCCTTCCTGACCAGAGCATTTTTTGCGATTCGGCACTGCGTCGCTTTAGCTGACAATTGCGCGGTCGTACGACATTGTACCCAAACAAGATTGACGTCCTTCCCCCCCCCCCCCCCCCCCACAAATAGAGCTTTCTTTTGGTGGTATTTGATCACCTCTGCGGTTTTTATTTTTTGCGCTATAAACAAAAAAAGGGCGACAATTTTGAAAAAAAAAACATTTTTTACTTTTTGCTATAATAATATCGCCCTAAAAAATATAAAAAAAATTCTTTCTCAGTTTAGGCCGATATGTATTCTTCTACATATTTTTGGTAAAAAAAAATCGCAATAAGCGTATATTGATGGTTTGCGCAAAAGTTATAACATCTACAAAATAGGAGATTTATGGCTTTTTTATTCATTTTTTTTAATTAGTAATGACGATCTGCGATTTTTTTTTTTTATCCTGATTGCGACATTATGTCGGACATTTTTTACACTATTTAGGGCCCATTGTCATTTATACAGCGATCAGTGCTATAAAAATGCACTTATTACTTTGTAAATTACACTGGCAGGGAAGGGGTTAAGCAATAGGGGGCGATGAAGGGGTTAAGTGTGTCCTAGGGAGTGATTCTAAGTGTAGGGGGATGGGCTACCACTGACATGACAGAGATCACTGCTCCCGATGACAGGGAGCAGTAGATTCCTGTTATGTCACTAGGCAGAATGGGGAAATACCTTGTTTACATAAGCATCTCCCCGTTCTACCTCTCCACACCGCAATCGCGGGCCACTGGCAAACATCGAGTTCCCGGGACCCGCGGGCATGCTCGTGCAGCGGGCGCCTGATAGGCGGCAAATTTAAAGGAACGTACAGGTACGCCCATTTGCCTGCCTGTGCCATTCTGCTGACATACACCTGTGTGCAGTGGTCGGCAAGCGGTTAAATCAAGTCGATTTAAATCACTTTTAAGGAGCAACTGTCATCTCTGTCCCACAGCGGCTCCTCCTCTGACCCGCTGTTGACTCACCGACAGTCCCATTCACGTTAATGGGTCGCTGGTGATGCGGCAGTGACACAAAAAGGTGAGGGACGTGGTGGCAGCAGATGAGTGGATGCCCGCTAACAAGCGCTGCCATGATGGATCTGAAATGACGGGTGCTCTTTTAAATGTAAGTACTTATTCTTGCTGGTAGTTAGAATTTTTAATATTTGCAAACAAAATAAACGGTTCATATTTAGAATAATAAGCCGTCAGGTTAGTAAAACGGCGATATCAGAACCGATTCAATCATACAGTTTGTAGTGTAAATAGATTTGCAAAACAATGGGATAAAGGAATGTTCCTGAACTTTGTTTTATCTCGTGGTTAATGTGAAATTGTGTGAATGCATCAATGCAGTGCATGTTATCTCAGCTTGAAGAGCTTGGATTCATTGAATGAGTTTACTAAAAATGTAAATCTTAAAATTAAAAAAAAAATGTAAATCTTGCAGAATATACAGCCTCATGCTACATAACTAAGCTCCATTTCATGCTGAATAAACTAAATGAATACTGTATCTTAAATAGAAAACTGTCTTTTAGATATATTTTTACTCCAAAAGCATTTTATTAAAATAAATTTGATAAGAATCCAAAAAATCGATTTAAATCAAAGAAATCCTTTTTTTTTTAAAATAATTTATATCCACCCTGATATATTGTAAACGATTCTTTTATTTCCAAGCATACGTGGTCTCGGTCACACGATTTATTTTTCATACTAATACTATACTAATTATGCAAAAATTGTTTGTTCTGTTATCGTACAAGAATATTTTTCATGCTTGTCCCTTCGGATAATGTCACATTGTCAGAAACCAAGAATCGGACTGAGACAGAAGTACAGTTAAATCTCACTTGTTTAATAATAATAATAAATAATAAAAAAAGGTAATCCGAGTAAATGTAGTCAAAACATAGCCAGAGTTCAGGAACCGGAATGGATAGTCAGGGAGCCAGACGTAGTAGAATAGCAAGCAGAATCTGGAGCCAGAAGGAATGTCAGCCAAGCAAGTCTTTAACAGGAACACAGGAGAGCGTCTCTAGAGATGTAACCAAGGCAAAGGCAGAGATTGACTGGATGGCTTAAGTAGGCAGGACTGACGAGTAGGATATCATCAACAGGTGAGTCACTGTGGAGAGATAGGAGCTGGCAATTAGCCGACAGCTGAGCGGCCAGCCTTGAGAAGGAAGGGCTGAGCCCAGCCCTGACACACATGAACTGTCGTATCTGCTCCTGAAAACTGTACTAACGATGAGATTACTGGTTGATCGCTCTGAAAACTGTTTTCTCATCGTGTGTACCAAGTATAAGTCTGGCCATACACAGCAGTGCTAAATGGGAGAGATCTATTGATTTTCCCCATCTACACTAAACAGTGTGGATGGAGGAATCTCCACTGCGGGCTATTGTGTTCTGACAGCTGTTGTCTGTGGCTTCCTAAATATCTGAATAGTGGTTGTAGCTGATTTTTTATTATACAGGATTTATACAGCACCGACAGTTTACGCAGCGCTTTACAACATGATGGCAGACATTACAATAAAATTCAATACAGGAGGAATCAGAGGGCCCTGCTTGTTAGAGCTTACAATCTAGGAGGGAGGGTCAAGTTATACAAAAGGGTAATAGCTGTGGGGGATGAGCTAATGGAGAAAATAGTGCAGTTGTTGGAGGCAGGATAGGCTTCTCTGAAGAGGAAAGTTTTCAGGGATCGCCTAAAAGTGGATAAATTTGGAGACAGTCTGACAGATTGGGGTAGGGAATTCCAGAGGATGGGCGAGGCTCGGGAGAAGTCCTGGAGGCGGATATGGGAGGAGGTGATGAGGGAGCTAGAGAGCAGGAGATCTTGGGAGGAACGGAGATGGCGATTAGGTCGGTATTTTGAGACTAGGTTAGTGATGTAGCTGGGGGCAGAGTTGTGGATGGCTTTGTAACTTATTGTTAGTATTTTGAATTTAATTCGTTGGGCGGGTGGCAGCCAATGGAGGGATTGGCAGAGAGGGGTAGATTTGCTCCTTTTCACACAGACGCCCTCAGATTCATCCCAACAGGGGATTCTAGACCGATCGTACAAAAAAGTGGAAACCACCCTTTGCAGTGAGGTGCACATGGAAAGGGCAACACACATCACAAACAAAAGATTTCCCAGCACACTTACTAGCCAGCCTGCAAAACACCCAAATTGACCCTGTCTAACAATCCACATTAAAACCAGAGAGTTTTGTTTGCACAAATTTGCAAATATATGTGTAAGCTGCGGTGCCCCATCAAGGCTCCTCTGTATACTGCGGTCATAATTTTCAGAGTCTCCTAAATAGGAGCATATATAGCAGCGGGTAGATTAAGGGCAGGTGTGCCTGGATGGAGCCCACCCCTCAAATGTGCAGGGACGCACGTGACGCCCAGAAAGAGCACAGTGGCAGCGAAGGCACCCAGTGTTTCCCCAGCACCCAATTCAACCAACTGTACAAAAAAGTGACAACCACCGCAACCTGTAACTGGCATTTGCAGTAAGATGCACATGGAAAGGCAACACCCAGCACAAACAAGATTGATCCAGTCTAAAGCCATCCATAGACAGAGCGATTTTCTTTCCTGCAACCACAGGTTGCAGGAAAGAAAATAGCTTGATAACCTTCAACACGGTCAGTGTTGATGGGGGGAGGGAATCCCCCCGCAGAGCCGTTGTGTTCTCCCAGCGGGGGAAGCTGTCCCTGCCCGGAGAACACAGTAATTATTGTAAAATTTGTCATGCTTGTACCTAAATTCATCGATCGAACAACTTGTACGTTCAGCTTGCCTATACGTGGTTTGAATCTCGTCCGGTTCAGCAGAAACGGCCGAGATTCAAACTGTCTATGGACGGTTTAAGTGTGCTGGGAAATCTTTTGTATCTGATCCTAGACTGATCCCCTGCTGAGTTAGATCAGATCATAAATGGTTGCCTTATATTTGATGATCGTGTCCGTTCTAATTTTTCCTTCCTCTTGTGATGGAGGAATAATGGACCCATGTATTCCCTATGGGTGGCCAGATCAGCCTGTATCTTCCCACCCATTGTTTCAGGCCAATAAAACTTGTAACTAAACGAAAACAATTTGCATCCAGGTCCTATCTTGAATGGACCCAGATGTGGGCATGTTTTCCTACGTTCGGTCACCCATAGGCATACATTGCCATCCATTTTTCATCCATGTAATCATAGTTCAAAAATGAACTGACAGAACGCCAATGTGAAAGGGGCGTAAAGATGATTGAAAATGTCAAGATGGAGATGTGAAGTCATGGATCCTTCAGTGTAGAAAGAGTCGTCCATGTGGTGTTTTCTTTAGATAGACCATCTCTGGGACTATTTTTGCAGCCCTTTCTCCCTTCTTTAAAAAAAAATATAGAAAGAGAAAGTAAAAAATACTTGTCTTGCACCCTATCTTCCCTCAAGCTTGCTATTAGTGTGCCTTCTCTAGGATCCTGGAAAAGTTGAGGATCCCAAATCCCACAGGAAGACGCTTCTGCAAAGTACCGGGGTCTTCAAGATAAGACACCTTACCGGTCTTTTACACACAAGTCCCAGAAACCAAAGGTTTTTACTGAGCCTCTTTGATGCTGCACAAGTTCTGCTTGGATTTGTCATCCTTGAACCTGCTGCATTCTCCATTTAATCAATTCAGTCTCAGTGGAGAATTTGCATGCCTTTTTTTTTTTTTTTTTTTTTTTTTTTTTGTAATTCCTTTATTTTCAAAAAGTTGCAGTTTACAATCAGAACAAATAAATATAGTAAAAAGGCAAAATTCAAACAACGTTGAAGGACCCGCAAAAGCATCCACATGCCGACAGACCTAGCATATCATGGCATGGATGGGCATATAAAACTGTACAGGTTCGAAAATATCCACCCGCTCACACGACATGCATGGCATGTATAGCTAGGACCTAGAGCAGAGATTCAAATACCGACAACTGGCGACGATTTATAATAGAACAATGTACTAAGAAGCCGTGCATCCAGGTGGCCAGTATGACTCGGAAGGTGGCTATTATTATTATTATACAGGATTTATATAGCGCCAACAGTGTACGCAGCACTTTACAACATTAGGGAGGACAGTACAAGTACAATACAATTCAATACAGGAGGAATCAGAGGGCCCTGCTCGTTAGAGCTTACAATCTAGGAGGGACGAATATAATGCATATTAATAATCAGATGTGATTATAGTACCCAGGACTAAGCCAGATACAAGGGGTAGGTGAAAAGACAGACAAAGAAGGGGGAAAGAGAAGGGCGGAGGGAGAGAAAAAAAAAAGGGGGGGGGGGGCGCGGGAAGAGTCAGAGGAACAGAAGTTAGGGACGGGGTATCTGCATGCTAATTTTAATTTTTTTTTTTCAATTTGACATCAAGGGTGCCATTTTTTTTTTTTTTTTTTTTTTTTTTTTTTTTTTATTCGGTAGGGGTTTGTTTTTGTTTTTTTAAAGGAGGGTATAGAATATTGATAAACTTGAAGTCTGTTGATGAGCACAAATTGGGGGGAAAAATGCCTTGGCCTCACAGAGTGCAGAAAATAAGCCACCCCATGGCAGCAAAAATCTTCAATGACCGCGAATAAGTGGGATTTCCTGGTGGGGAAGACAGATTGTGAAATTCTGAATTTGCTGCAGGATATGGAAAATTTAGGAAGGGGCTGTGTGATTCAATCTATTTTGTATACTTCCAAATCTGAAAAGTAATTTTGGGGTGGGTGATTTTAGTATACTTGGAGGAATAAGTTGCGGATTTTTTTTTTTAGTGGTTGTCATGTTGGTAACCTCTGACCTGGCCAGACATTTTGACTCCCGGGCACTGACATGACCTGCACCTTGCTAATCATTAGACAGGAGCCAGCCTTTTCAGATAAATTCCTCTAACAGCGGGCTTGGGCACTAATCTAGTACAGGGCTGACCTATTGTATTTTCCAGTAGTAGTCTTAAAGGGAATTATGGTGTATTTTTAGTGTGTTCACATGCTGGGTTAGTATTGCAACGTTTACCTGTAGGAGATTTGGGACTATCACATTTTGACATGATTTTGTTTAAAATGCAATATTCTGTCTGTACAGATCTGTTTTTATACAGCTATGTAGGCTGTCACCATTCGCCTTATGAATTAAGTGTATGTAAACCTTTAGAGTTGGAGCTGCGGAAGGGTTAGACCCCCTGCAAGGGCAAATATTACCCTCCGTGTTTGTTCTGGTGACCATTGTTACTGGGACAGTACTTGACAAATCCCAAATGTTAAGATTGTCCTCTGAACAGGAATAGAGGTGTAATTTTCCAATGGGGACACAAGTTCTAATGACAGCTATATTGTTGTCATTTTGCCTGTTATTGGCAGAAACACACCTTCATTCGGATCGCTTTCTCACTGGCTGAAACAATGCATGCAGGTAAATATATATATATATGTGTGTATGTGTGTGTGTGTGTATATGTATATATATATATATATATATATATAATGTATGTATGTGTGTGTGTGTTCCTCGCTGGCTAGGGAGACTCTGCATGCATTGTTTCAGCCAGTGAGAAAGCAATCCGAATGAAGGTGAGTTATATTATACATACACACAGTACTGTGTAAAAATTTAATTAAAAAAAAAGACAGGCGTGAAAAAATGCTGTTAATTAGAAATAGAAGTGTTCTAGTGATCTTGGTTTTTTTTTTTTTTTTTTTTTTTTTTTTTGTTTAAAAAACAAAAATGTTATACTTACCTGCTCTGTGCAGTAGTTTTGCACAGAGCATCCTGTATCCTTCTCTTCTCGGGTCCTTCACTGGCGCTCGTGGCCCCTCCCTCCTGCCCCCCCCCCCCCCCCCCACAGTAAGCAGCTTGCTATGGTTGGGTAGCCAAGCTGCTGCTCTTGTGTGTCTTGTGTCCATTCAGACATGGAGTCTTGGCTTAGGCCCGCCCCCTCTCTCTCCTCATTGGCTCACTGACTTTGACAGCTGCAGGAGCCCACTGCTGTATCTCAGCCAATCAGGAGGGAGAGTCCCAGGCAACCAAGGTTCTCATGTCAAATCGCTGGATCGAGATGGGGCTGAGGGGGGTTGCTGAACACTGAAGGTTTTTCATCTTAATGCTTAGAATGCATTATGATGATAAAATAAATAAATAAATAAAAACCTTCTGCATTTAGAATCACTTTAATAGTTTATTTTAAAAATGGAAAGTAAATGAACAGAAGAGCAATCCAAATCAATATTTGATGTGACCGCCATTTACCTCTTTAACCACTTAATCGCCTTAATGAGCATATATTGGTTTGTACAAAAGTTATCACGTCTACAAGCTGTGGGATAGATCTATGTCTTTTTTTTATTTTTTATTTTACTAGTATTGGCGGTGATCGGCGATTTTTAGCAATATTGCGGCAGACAAATTGGGCACTAAATGACACTTTTTGGGGACCAGTGACACCAATACAGTGTTCAGTGCTAAAAAAAAAAATGCACTGATCACAGTATAAATGATGGTGGCAGGGAAGGGGTTAACAGCAGGAGGGATAAAAGGGTTAAAGTGGTTGTAAACCTTACAAAACACTTTTTGCTACAGGTAAGTCTATAATAAGACTTACCTGTAGCTACCCTGGATATCTCCTAAACCTGAACGATTTAGGACAGGGGTCTCAAACTGGCGGCCCTCCAGCTGTTGCAAAACTACAAGTCCCATCATGCCTCTGCCTGTGGGAACCATGCTTGTAACTGTCAGCCTTGCAATGCCTCATGGGACTTGTAGTTTTGCAACAGCTGGAGGGCCGCCAGTTTGAGACCCCTGATTTAGGAGATATCAACTGTATTTGCACGTGCCGATTCTATCGGCACATGTGTACTGAAGCAACGGCTCGTACGTGCCGTTGCTTCAGTGAGTGTGCCGTTACCGGCGGCTCCTGCGCACATGCGCGGGAGTGACGTAATTGCGGCTCCGGCCAATCACCGCATCGGAGTCTGTGATATCCGGAAGTAACTCCAGGAGAGATATCGGCCGCCGGAGCGGTGTACGAAGGTGGCTGCAGGTAAGTAATTCATAATGAGCTAGTATGCTATGCATACTAGCTCAATATGCCTTTGTCTTGCAGGTTTTTATTTAAAAAAATTTTTTTTTTTTTTGTCCTAGGGTTTACAACCACTTTAAGTGTGTCCCCGGTAGGTGCTTACTGTCTGTGTGGGGGACGGATAACGTGGAGGAAAAGAGGGATCGTGTTTCAGCTTGGCTGAAACACAAGATCTCTCTTTTGCTCCCTGACAGATCAGCGGTTTGCCTTGTTTACATAGGTACACCGCTGCTCCATCTCTCCACTGAACGATCGGAGGGTAGTGGCGGCCACGGGACCCGCTGATTGGCTCCCGCCGTGTCCAAGCACAGCGGGAGCAGCGCGCGTGCACAAAATCACACACACAGGTACGGGATTTTGCGCAGCCAGGCCACCCTGCCGCAGTATATATGCGGTGGGCGGTCCTAAAGCAGTTAAAACAGCATCAATTCTTCCAGTTACACTTGCACACAGTTTTTGAAGAAACTCGGCAGATAGGTTGTTCCAAACATCTTAGAGAACTAAGAATAGATCTTATGTGGTTGTAGGCTGCCTCAAATCCTTCTGTCTCTTCATGTAATCCCAGACAGACTCGATAATAATGAGATCATGGCTCTGTGTGGACCAAACTATCACTTCCAGGACTCCTTGTTCTTTCAGCTGAAAATAGTTCTTAATGACATTGGCTGTATGTTTGGGGGAGTGGTCAGGCTGCAGAATACATTTAGGGCCTCCCTGATGGTATGACCCGATGGATCCTGACCAAATCTCCAACTCTGTATGCTTTAATACAGCACCAAACCTGCAAGGGACCTCCACCATGCTTCACTGTTGCTTCACCCTCTTATTCTTTTCTGTGGCAAGTTGTTGCCAACGGGATCTCTAGTGGTGGTGATAAATGGGGAGTACTCAGAATAGTCAGGGGTGGGTAGTGGGGTACCCCAGGGTTCGGTGCTGGGACCAGTCCTGTTTATTTTGTTCATAAACAACCTGGAGGATGGGATAAACAGTTCAATCTCTGTATTTGCAGATGATACTAAGCTAAGCAGGGCAATAACGCCGCAACGCTTCACTTCCTGATTCCCTGACCTAGGATGGCGGCGGCAGCTGCCGAGAACCGAGCGGGTTCTCTGCGTCGCCTGCCGACATCGCTGGACCCTGGTACAGGTAAGTGGCCATGTATTAAAAGTCAGCAGCTGCAGTATTTGTAGCTGCTGGCTTTTAATATTTTTTTTTTTTTTTGGCAGTGTGGGTGGACCCCCGCTATAAGTGAGTTTAGCAGAGTTTAGCATTGGTTGGTGTTTGGGCGTATATTTATTTAATTGGTCAGAATTTTTAATTTCTGCCCACTGAAATAATTAAACATTGAAGTGCTAAACACGCTTAGCACTTAGGCGTATTTAGACACGTTTAACTGCGTTTTGACTTTTGTATGCCCCGAAGCTCCTCTCCTGAATGCGATTCTTCTGCGTTCATGAGAAGGAGCTTTGACTGCCTCCAAACTCTGCTGCTTCTAAACTTCTCTAAAAGTCTATGTGTGCATAGACACTAAACCCGGCCATAGACGTTCAGCAGCAACCAGCCGAGATGTATGGGCAAGCTGGATGGTAAGTTTATTGATTATTAATATCGACTAATATAGCCGCTCGCAATAATCATTATGTTCTTCTGGCGGGTTTTGTCTTTCCCCAACCCCCTTGCCAGGCGATCACAATGGCTCCATGGAAGGGATTCCCCCATCAACGCTGACTGTGTTGATTGGGGGAATTGTGTGATTTTCTTTTCTGTAACCTGTGGTTGCAGGAAAGAAAATCACTCCGTCTATGGCCGGCTTTAGCCCCCTTTGAAACCGCCTCCCATTCATTTCAGTGTGTCTTTTCACACTGGGGCGGTGCATTTGGGGGACGTTAGGAAAAGTCCTGCAAGCAGCATCTTTGGGGCGGTTTGGGAGCGCTGAATATTGAAATGAATATGCAGCGCTTCCTAAGCGCCTGAAAAGTGCTTCGGAAGCACTGCAACACAGGCATTTTTTACCCTATCTTTGAGGTTAAAAGTGGCCCAAAAGCACCGCTTAAACAGCGCTAAGGCATCGCTAAAATGAGCGGCGCTTTAGCCATGCCGCGGCTCAGTGTGAAAAGGGTCTTAATTTGGTGTTGCATTGCAGTTGGTGACTGCACAATATTCATTTTTAATAGTCCTTTTTTAATTTCAATCCTCCTTCCTCCTTCCTTCCTCCTTCCTCCTTCCTCCTTCCTTCTTCCTTCTTCCTTCTTCCTTCTTCCTCCTTCTTCCTTCCTTCCTTCCTTCCTTCCTTCTTCTTCTTTCTTCTCTCTCTCCTCCCACAGTAATGTACCACTATGTGTTTGTAGTGCTCTGTGTTGTCAAAAATGGTCCATGTCCATTTTTTTTGTTTGGTGCATTTTCAGCTCATTTATTTGAATAGATTGTCTTAATGCAATGCACCAGGACTAAGGATGAGCTCAGGCGTGTTCACAAACCGCATGTGCAGAGCCCGCCAGGAAGTCGGCACTACGGAGCGCTAATCGCAAGCAGTGAGACATTGTCTGCGTGGCTGCAGAGATCTGGAAATTGTGATTAGCGCTCCCCAGTGCCGACTTCCTGGCGGGCTCTGCACGTGCGGTTTGCGAACACGCCTGAGCTCATCCTTAACCAGGACACAAAGGTGTGAAAGGACTGCCAATACACAGCAAAAGAACCTGCCCGATGGGGTGCACCACAACTCGTGGTGGGTGAATTTACAAGAACTAGAGCAAAGAATCTTGATCAGCTGTGTGGTTACCAATCAGTTTCTAGCTTCAGCTTGTTGAGTTAAGTTTGAAAATGAATGCTAGAAGCTGGTTGGTTGTCTTGCACAAATGCTCCAGAATCTGGCTGCTCCTGTTTTAGAAAATTCCCTTCATTTATGTGCATTGTGGAGCTCTCTTTGTACCTACAGTAATGTGCATCAGAATTCTGTTCTGAATGTATGGCACCGCAGAGAGTGCGGTGTATTGCAGTACAAAATGACAGCTTGAAGCTAATTGGCTGGCTGTAGTTTGTTCACCTTTGACAGTATGAAAGAGAAGGCTCAAAAGGGAATCCCGTTCTTTCTCCCCCACCCGCCCCCCCCCTTTTTTTTTGTTGTAGGGCAGGGTAGAAGAATATATATATAAAAAAAAAAAAAACTGGTTGCTAGAGACGCCACTGGCAGTTCTTTCAAACACTGTCATAGGTTCCGATCGTCCCTTTTTATTATATGCAGGGTAGTGATGCATTCAGATAGGCAGCTATTGCTTCTGCCATTGGATAATAAAATCAAGCATAAATCTTAGATCTCAGCCAGGAAAGGGTGAATCTGTTTATATGTAAAGGGAGGAGAGGCAGGCAGAGGTTTGTGATTGTGAAATGTGCTGGTGATTGCAGACGATCGTTCCACCCAATCGAATAATCTGCTGTAGTCCATGTTGTGGAGTTCTGTGCATTCTGTAGCAGCTGACCGTGCTGATAAGGAAGAGCTAGAGCAGTGATATATGTTCTGGTCAAGGGGCCAGACCTGCTTGTTCTCTGAGGGACCTTCACAATAGATACTTGTAGCTTAGCAGGTTTATAACATCCAGGCGAGCCGAGTATCATGATCAGGTGGGTCAATTCTATTGCACTTGGGTGGCTTATATTTCTATCCCGATTGTGTTCAGTGTTCTGATACTGGTTGTTTTGTTGAAGATTATATATAGTGTTTTTTCCTCTTCTATTGATCTGGTTTGGCTCCAGGTAATTGATCTGATCATTTGCTTGTATCTCAGTATGTTTCTGAATGTTTCAATGCTCTTTGGTTTCAGGGTGGCCTCATCTTATTGTGATACTCTCATTGGCTAAATGATTACCTAGTCTTGTCAGTTTTGTTCTCATTGGCTGGTGGATGTGCTGTGAACAGGATGCTCGAGGAATTTCTTGGACTATCATGGCCTTTCTCAACCTTTTTAACATGAAAGAACCCCTGAAATAACTTTAAGATCTTAAGGAACCCCTGGCAATAATTAACATGTCTACAGTTCGTGGAACATTAGCATGGTGGTTATTGGGAAGAAAGAACTCCTAAGGCTTCATGTACACTAGCCTACAATGGCAGCTCCTAAACTTGAGTTTAGGAGCTTTTGATGTTTTTTTGCCAAAGCTCCTAAACTCAACTCCATAAAAATCTGTGTCAATGTACACATAGGCTTTTAGCAGAGTTTGGGAGCTGCTGTGGTGTAGGTGGGCTTCAACCTCCCTCTCAAAACGTCACTTCCGCCCATCGCTCTTAAAGGAACATTTTTTTTTTTAAATGACAATTTTTATTTTTTTTTTTATTGCATTTTAGCGTCAATATGAGATCTGAGGTCTTTTTGACCCCAGATCTCATATTTAAGAGGTCCTTTCATGCTTTTTTTTCTATTACAAGGGATGTTTACATTCCTTGTAATAGGAATAAGGCCTCTTTTCACACGATCGGACCGTTCAGGTCCGCCTGCCAGTTTTGACGGCGGACCTGAACGGGCGCTCCATGTTAGCCTATGGAGCGACGGATGTCAGCGGAGACATGTCCGCTGATGTCCGATCCGCTAAAAGCAGACGGATGGCTTTACGTCCATGTCCTTCGCTGGCGGATCGGATGAGATCTGATGAAAACGGACATGGTGTCTGTTTTCATCCGATCCCTCCATAGGCGGCAGCGGCGCCTGACAAGCCCCTCCCCACTCAGTGAGCAGAGAGGGACCTGTCATCTGCCGGCTCAGCGGAGATCAACGGACTGATCTCCCGCTGAGTCGGCGGACCGAGGCGGGCTCCGTGAAAGGGGCCTTAAAGTGACACATTTTTTTTTTTAAAACAGTTTAAAAAAAATAAATAAAAAGTAAAATAAATAGGGAAACAATATATATTTTAAACGCGCCCTGTCCCACCGAGCTTGCATGCAGAAGCGAACGCATACGCGAGTAGCGCCTGCATATGAAAACGGTGTTCAAACCACACGTGAGGTATCGCCGCGATCGGTAGAGTGAGAGCAATAATTCTAGCCCTAGACCTCCTCTGTAACTCAAAACATACAACCTGTAGAATTTTTTAAACGTCGCCTCTGGAGATTTTTTAAGGGTAAAAGTTTGTTTCCATTCCACGAGTGGGCGCAATTTTGAAGCGTGATATGTTGGGTTTCAATTTACTCGGCGTAACATTTTCTTAAACAATATAAAAAAAAAATGGGCTAACTTTACTGTTTTCTTATTTTTTAATTCAAAAAGTGTATTTTTTTTTTAAAAAAGCGTGTTTGTAAGACCGCTGCGCAAATACAGTGTTACAGAAAGTATTGCAACGACCGCCATTTTATTCTCTAGGGTGTTAGGAAAAAAAATGTATAATGTTTGGGGGTTTCTAAGTAATTTTCTGGCAAAAAAAAATGTTTTTAACTTGTACACAACACATCTAAAAAAGAGGCTCAGTCCTTAAGTGGTTAAAGCGTAAGTTCCACTTTTGGGTGCAACTCCGCTTTTAAGGCTTTAGTACCACTTTAAGCTCACCACACACTTTGCACTGCAGCTATGCAATATCTGTACAATCTCCTTTAGATTTACCAAAACTATGGGGTTGATTTACTAAAAGCAAATCCACTCTGCACTACAAGTGCATTTGGAAGTACAGCTGCTGTAAATCTGAGGGGGAGATCTAAAATGAGGGGAAGCTCTGCTGATTTTATCATCCAATCATGTACAAGCAAAAATACTGTTTTGTATTTTCCTTGCATGTCCCCCTCGGATCTACAGCCACTGCACTTCCAAGTGCACTTGTAGTGCAAAGTGGATTTGCCTTTAGTAAATTAACCCCAATGTTTTATAATGAGCTATCTGAACTTTAATCAAGTTGTGCCCAAAAAGCCAGGGCCTTGCATAGTTGGGAGATCTAAAGGAGATTGTACAGTCAAATTGTAATGTGTGGTGAGCATTAAATGTATCACAGGTGCAGCTCGTGCACTTTTGTTTAGGGTAAAATCTGTTCCAGGGGACATTGGGGGTTATTTATTAAAACTGAAGAGTGCAAAATCTGGTGCAGCTCTGCATAGAAACCAATCGTCTTCCAGGTTATATTGCCAAAGCGTAACCGCTTCCCGACCGCCTCACGCAGATATACTGCGGCGGAAGGGCACGCACAGGCAGAATCACGTACCCATATGTTGCCCTTTAAGAGGCGGCTTGCGGGCACGCGTGCCCACCGGGAGTTTCGTGAGCGTGACCGCGGGTCCTGTGGACTCTATGTTCGCGGGGATACCTGCGATCGTCTCACGGTGAGGAAGAACAGGGCGATGCTAATGTAAACAAGCATTTCCCCGTTCTGCCTAATGACACTGACACTAATCACAGCTCCCTGTAATCGGGAGCGGTGATCAGTGTTGTGTCACACACAGCCCCTCCCCCCACAGTTAGAATCACTCCCTAGGACACTCTTGACCCCTACAGCGCCACCTAGTGGTAAACCCCTTCACTGCCAGTCACATTTACACAATGCATTTTTAATCGCACTGTTCACTGTATAAATGTGAATGGTTCCAAAATCGCGCCAAAAGTGTCCAATCTGTCCGCCATAATGTCGCAGTCATGATAGAAATTGCTGATCGCCGCCATTACTAATAAAAAAAAATTATTAATAAAAATGCCATAAAACTATCCCCTATTTTGTAAACGCTATAACTTTTGCGCAAACCAATCAAAAGCTTATTGCTATTTTTTTTTTTTTTTTTTTACCAAAAATATGTAGAATAATATGTATTGGCCTAAACTGAGGGGAAAAAAAGTTTTTTTTTAAATATTTTTTGGGGAGGTTTTTATTATAGCAAAAAGTAAAAAATAATGCGTTTTTTTTTTTTTTTTTTTTTTCAAAATTGTTGCTATTTTTTTGTTTATAGCGCAAAAAATAAAAACCGCAGAGGTGATCAAATACCACCAAATGAAAGCCCTATTTATGGGGAATAAAAGGACGTCAATTTTGTTTGGGAGCCACATCGCACAACCGCAGAATTGTCAGTTAAAGCGACGCAGTGCCGAATCGCAAAAAGTGCTCTGGTCTTTGGGCAGCCAAATGGTCTGGGGCTTAAGTGGTTAATGAAACAAGCTGAAGTTAGAAGCTGATTGGCTACCATGCACAGCTGCACTAGATTCTAAGTGCTCCAACGTTGGTAAATCAACCCCATTGAGTCTTTTGGATTGTGCAAACTTGTCTGGGCGTTCTCCAATGTCTATGGCCAGCTTGCTACTGATTATAGAAGGGCAAAAAAAGAGTCCCTGAGGGTAACAAGTGGGGGGATATGTGCTTGTCCTCACATGACCATCCACCATCCTTGTCCGACACTGACAGCAGTGTACACTACATAGCGGAGGAAAGCATTATGCCCTTCTTACAGGGAGACCTGCCAATGGGTGGAAACCTCTTTTTTGTGATAGAGATCACCTTTCTTTAGGTAGACCTGCTCTTTATTGCCACGTGAGTGGCCGACAACTGTATGGTTATCGCTAGCAGAGCTTGTTGTCTGGAGCATCATTCTATTGCAAGTTTGTAGAGTAGATGGTTTATCCCTTGTGTGCTTGTCTGACCTTGTCAGCCTCTCCATTGTAGGGAATACATTCCCCTGTAATTTTTACTTGTGGTCCTTCTCAGATTAGTCATAGATCCACTTGGTGTCACTAAATCCATATCATAAAGGGCTATCAACAAATGGAGTATTGCATGCTTTTCATACTCACTCCGTCACTATGAGATTCCTTTTCTGTATTCTGCAAAAATCCTGGTTAGTCCTGATGTTCTCTATCTCCACCTTCTGTCCAAGTCCCCAATTCAGCTAGGGATTTTGCAGCTGTGGTGGCAACTCTGCACATGCTCAGTTTTCAGTGAGATTCTATGCTGAGTATTTCCTCCCTATCACATCTGAGCAGCCCATGTGACTATAGAGTCACACAAGTGGGCGTATACACAGTGGGAAATGACAGGTTACTCCCTCCTCCATGCCCATTAACCAGCTAAACACAATGGGGGTGGGATATAACATGTAGGTTAATGGTGGCTTCACCTCCCCCTTATTGTAAGACACAGGCGTGACTGGCAGAAATCCACCCACACCATGTTTTTGCCAAAAAATAAAAATATTTGTTTTTAAATATTTATTTGTATGACAATTTAAAACAGTTTGATATTCATTTTTTATTTTTTTTTATTTTGAGCATGTGACCAGCAGCCGATGACTACAAGCTCCTCCTGCTTCTGTTTCCTTGCAGACAGGCTGGGTCATGGGACAGCTGTATATCGATTAGGGAAATGGTACTTTAGATGTGTTTTTTTTTTTTTTTTGTTTTTTTTTTATTAGAAAGAATTACAGTGCCATCATCCATATATAGAAATTGTGTGTGTGTTTAGTATCGCTTTAAGCCAAATACAATGTTCCACAATTTCCATTATCAGTCAGAATACAAGGAATTTGGAAGACTTGATTTTGTTCTGAACATCGTGTCATCATTTCGGTGAACAGAACCTTCTTGACGTCCTTCAGCTTGATGGGCTGGTAGTGGAGGAGCCTAGACTGTGCGTTCTGTGAGCAGCTGCATCTATGTACAAACATTTCAAGCTACATTTAATGTGGAAATGAGATGCGTGCAGAAACTTCTAAAGAACATGTAATTTTGTTGGCAGCACTGCGATCAAACGAACGGATTCAGCTGACTGTCTGTATAACATCTTATTGTTCCAGGGAGCACTTGTCATGTGGGGGGCGTTCCTGGCAAAGGAAGTTACAAAGCTATATTTGTCACTACCGTGCCTTCGCTTAAATCTTATCCTGCGTTCCGTCTTTCATGTTTGTTTCATGACTTGGGGTATCTATAGACAGAATATGAATATCTGTTCACAAATCAATTGTTCTTTATGTCAGATTTTAATAATGTATGGGTCTCCCCATTTGGGAGATCTCTGCTTACTCCCTGTCTACTTGAATGCAGAGGAAGCGAGGGAAAAGCACCCCACTTCTTGTCTATTTGATGGGTATTACTTGCAACAGTTGGTATGGGGAAGTTCCCTAATGGGGTTCCAGGCAGCGAGAAAAAACATTTTCTAATGTTTAGAACTTCTGTCAAAATATTATTGCTGTCTGTGACCCTACCAAGGAGATTCCCCCTCCGCTTCCTCCCTAGGTAATGGGTGGCAGAACTAGAGGTTGACCGATATGGGTTTTTCTCTGGCCAATGCCGTTGTTTGGACCGGCTGCTTTTTCTTTTGTTTTTTTCCTTTTTTTTCCCCCATATCTTGTATAGCGTCAAGGGCCACCCCCTCTGTGGCAGACAGCACCCCTTTAATATTGGGGGGGGGGGTGTATGTGCTAAGGGGGGATAGATTTCATATCCAAGCCCCCTTGTAGCACAGGTCCTAAAGTGCCCCCTAGAACATATCCCCTCCCCCAAATCACTCAAAGTAAACTGTAGGCTAGTCGCCCCCCCCCCACCCTCTTGTTCATGTCCCCCACCCTCTTGTTCATGTCCCCCACCATTGAAAGACTCACTTTGGATTAGTTCAGACAGTTGATCTCAGTCCAGCAGTGTGGTCAGCCTCTTCCCTCTCCTCCTCTGTGTACACAGGAAAACATCACAGCAGGAAGAGGAGGGGAGGGTTCAATTCACTCCACAGCATGCATTCTGCACTGTGTATGTGACCGGCGGCTGGGAACAGTGGGGAGAGTGTCGGCTCTGCCATAAAAATTGGAGCCTCGCAAGCGGCGTGCAGGAATGAAGATGCCCCGCCAGGGAAGTTAAGGTATGGGTAAATTAGGCAGCCGCGGGGCCCCTGGGAGTGCGAGGCCTTAGGGGACCGCCTAATTAGAGAGGCAGGGTTTTGCTTCCTCATGTCAGAGCTTCCAGCAAGAACAATAGTGCACACTACTGACATCACCAAATCTTCTGCGACTAGCAGTCAGGGGCAGCAGTGCCTTAGATCTCACACTACAGATACACAGCTATGAGGCACACTTGCATACCCGGAAGTCCACAGCTGTTTTTCAGGAGTAATTCTGGACAAAGGGTACATTCTTCAGGGTATTGCTAAAGGATAAGTTCACTTTTTAGAAAAAAATACTGTACATTTAGGTAGAAAAGCATTGGGAACATGTTCCACCCTAAAAAACGGGTGGAACATGTAACATGTTTCCAAAGGTGAACTTATCCTTTAAAGTGGTTATAAAGCCAGAGGTTTTTTTTATCTTTATGCATTAAGATAAAAAAATCTTCAGTGTGTAGCAGCCCCCCTAATACTTACCTGAGCCCCATCTACATCCAGTGGTGTGCAAGACTACGTCGGCCATCCAGGACTCTCCCTCCTGATTGGCTGAGACACAGCAGCGGCGTGTCATTGGCTCCCACTGCTGTCAATCAAAGTCAGTTAGCCAATCAGGAGAGAGAGGGAGCAGGGCCAAACCATGGCTCCGTGTCTAAATGAACACACACAGCAGCGGCTCAGCTGCCCCCATAGCAAGCAGCTTGCTGTGGGGGCACTCAATAGCAGGGAGGGGCCAGGAGCAGGGAAGAGGGACCCGAGAAGAGGAGGATTGGGGCTGGTCTGTGCAAATCCACTACACAGAGCAGGTAAATATAACATGTTTGTTATTTTTAAAGAAAAAAAAAACTAGACTTTAGTATCACTTTAAACAAAATTAAAATTTCTAAGTGGTCTCTGCAGCATTGCAAATCTTCATCCTTTTTGAATTAATTCCCACTTTTAAATGGAAACTTCACTCAAAATGCCATTCATTTTCTCCCGTCCGCCCAGCCTGTAAAAGAGTTGTAGGTGTTCTGGGGGAGGAGAGAAGCTAGTATTGTTTTTTGCCGGTAAGCGCTGGCACTTCCTCAGTAGCCCAGGTGAGGATAATGTCACTACACATCACTGGATAGAAAATGCAAAAGTCATTTGATGTTTGCCACATGTAGTCCTTCGTGGTACGCAAGTCCTTCACTTATGTATCGTATGGTATGTTGGAAGCTTGTTAAAACTATTGTGCAGTCTTGGAGCTATTGGAGCTACCCTTGGAGGTACCATTTAAGAACCCTTTCACACTGCCAGTGCCTGGGTGTCGGTGGTAAAGCGCCTCCTCGTTTTAATGTCGTTTTTGCGGCACTTTTCGGGTGCTTTTAACCCACGCTAGCGGCCCAATAAAGGGTTAATAGCGCCGCTGCCAAGGAACTTTGTAGGCGCTGTGTACACCGCTCCTAAAGCGCCTCAAAGAAGCTGCTTGCAGGACTTTTTTAACATCCTGTCAGCGCAGCGCCCCAATGTGAAAGCACTTGGGATTGCAGATGAGGCTTTTTTTCAGGCGCTATTTTTAGAGCTAAAGTGCCTGAAAAACGCCTCCAGTGTGAAAGGGGTCTAAAAGCCCACGCCAGTCTGATTTGAACCTGCAGCTGGTATGTGGTACTCACTGTAATGACACTAGCTTGATTAGGGAAAGAATGCCTTTTCTTTAAGGAGCATGCAAGGGAACTAAAGGGTGTTTTTTTTTCTTTTTAATATTACGTTTCCCTGGACTTTAAGTTGACTGGACAACTTGCTGCAATAGATGAGTAATCTCCGAGGAACTTGCATCCCAGCCCATGCCGGGTGTCCTCTGTATGACAGTGACAGAGCCATTTCAAGTGTTAAATTCTGGCACTCTCTGGCCTTTATAGTCTCCACATTACTGCTGCCAAGGAGGTCTGCCAACTGCTTGGCACCATGCCTTGTATTGTGTACCAGCGTCCTGGAATTTGGTTGGTTATTCAGAAGACCAACTCTATTGTTGCTGTGCAAGTTTTGAATGCATAACTTCAGAGAAATAAAAGCATATTTATCTCAGTGTTTTATTCATCATTTAAAAAGTAATTACATACAAATTAAACAGTATATATATTAACTCCCCTTACTCCCATGAATCAGAGTCATAATGCCCCAATGCCAGCACTGTGAGCTTATCAGACTCGATTGTATTGCACAATGGTGTTGACTCCTGACCTGGGTTCCTTAGGCAGAGGACACAGAGGGACATCTTGGACGGTAACTCCACTTTGGTGGAGAAAAAAATTACAAATAGAAAAAAAAAAATATATAGCCCTGCGCTGCATTCGTGGTGCTGGTAATCCACAGTGCATAAGTGTGAAAGCAGCCTTATAGGGGGCTCAGGACAGCCTTACATTTGCTGTTTGTCGGCGGTTAAACCCCGTAATCTATCGTGGCCATCGACTGGTTACCAAATCACTTTACCCTCACTCATCAAAAGGTTGAGCACCCCTGCGGTCATTGCATGTTATTAAACATTACATTTCCTTTTCAATCAGTGCCACTGTAATTTTCTGTAATATTGGTGTATTGAACACCCCTGGAAATGTCCTTTCTTACTTGTGTGATTGGCTCACTGATTTTCCCAGAAGTCTGCATTCAGATTTTAGGTATCTTCTGCAACAATTTGGTGGGAGGGGGGTTATGGTGTGGGGTTGTTTTTCAGGGGTTGGGCTTGGTTCCTGCGTTCTATTAAGGGGAAGTTTTAGACCCCTTTCACACTGGGGAGCTTTGCAGGCGCTACAGCGTTAAAAATAGTGCCTGCAAAGCGCCCTGAAAGGCTGCTGCTGTCTCTCCAGTGTGAAAGCCCCCAGGGCTTTCACACTGGAGCGGAGCGCTGGCAGGACGCTAAAAAAAGTCCTGCTAGCAGCATCTTTGGAGCGGTGTATACCCACCGCTCCTTCACTGCTCCTGCCCATTGAAATCAATGGGGCAGCGGAGCTATACCGCCGACATAGCGCTGCTGTAGCAGCACTTTGCGGTGGTTTAATCCTTTCTCGGCCGCTAGCGGAGGGATAAAAGCGCCCCGCTAGCAGCCAAACAGCGCCGCGAAATTGACGGTAAAGCGCCGCTAAAAATAGCAGCACTTTACCACCGATGCACCCACCACCCCAGTGTGAAAGGGACCTTAAGGTGTCAGCATACCAAGACATTTTGGACAATTTCATGCTCCCAACTTTGTGGGAACAGTTTGGGGATGGCCCCTTCCTGTTCCAACATGACTGCGCACCAGTGCACGAACAAGGTCCATAAAGAGATAGATGAGCGAGTTTGGGGTAGAGGAATTTGAGTGGCCTGCACAGAGTTCTGATCTCAACCCGATGGAACACCTTTGGGATGAATTAGAGAGGAGACGGCGAGCCAGGCCTTTTCATCCACATCAGTGCTTGACCTCACAAATGCGCTTCTGGAAGAATGGTCAAACATTCCCATAGACAAACTCCCTTCTCAGAAGAGTTGAAGCTGTTATAGCTGCAAAGGGTGGGCCAACTCAATATTGTACCCTACAGACTAGGATGCCATTAAAGTTCATGTGCTTGTAAAGGCAGGTGTCCCAATACTTTTGGTAATATAGGGTATGTGTTGTAAAAATTCGAACTACCTCTCATTGACCTAAAATGGAAAATCTATCACCCTCTCTAATAAGTCTTTTAACCAGTTTAATCACTTGTCTTGAAAGCGTCAGCATTATGTATATTGCTAAAGTGCCAAATCAGTCGTTTTATTCAATATCATTTCATAAAGATGATTTTTATTATGTTGGATCCCACTATTATAAATGAGGATTTTTGCCAGCATTTTTTTTATTTCATAATTCTCCCAAAAAAGGAAGTATTAATGTGCCTTGGAGTAAAACCAAATCAGGAAGTTTATTTCTTCTTTCTTATTAAAGCGGAGTTCCACCCAAAAATGGAAACTTCCGCTTTAACCACTTAAAGACCAGCCTCGTTTTGGATTTTAGGTGTTTACAAGTTTAAAACAGGTTTTTTTGCTAGAAAATTACTTAGAACCCCCAAACATTATATATTGTTTTTTTTCTAACATCCTAGAGAATACAATAGCGGTCATTGCAATACTTTTTTTTGCACCGTATTTGCGCAGCGGTCTTCTAAGCGCACTTTTTTTGGAAAAAATTCACTTTTTTGAAAAAAAAAATAAGACAACAGTAAAGTTAGCCCAATTTTTTTTTATATTGTGAAATATAATGTTACACCAAGTAAATTGATACCCAACATGTCACGCTTCAAAATTGCGCCCGCTCGTGGAATAGCGTCAAACTTTTACCCTTAAAAATCTCCATAGGCGACGTTTAAAAAATTCTACAGATTGCATGTTTTGCGTTACAGAGGAGGTCTAGGGCTAGAATTATTGCTCTCACTCTACCGGTCGCGGCGATACCTCACATGTGTGGTTTGACCACCGTTTTCATATGCGGGCGCTACTCACGTATGCGTTCGCTTCTGCGTGCGAGCTCGTCGGGACAGGGCGCTTTAAAAAAAATTTTTTTTTTTTTTATTATTTATTTTATTTATTTTTTCACTGTTTTTAAAAAAAAAAAAATTTGGATCACTTTTATTCCTATTACAAGGAATGTAAACATCCCTTGTAATAGAAAAAAGCATGACAGGTCCTCTTAAATATGAGATCTGGGGTCAAAAAGTCCTCAGATCTCATATTTAGACTAAAATGCAAAAAAAAAAAAAAAAGTCGTTTAAAAAAATGACACTAAAAAAATTTGTGCCTTTAAGAGAGTGGGCGGAGCCGTCGAATGACGTCGCTCCGGCCGTCACATGGTATGGAGATGGGTGGGGGCCATCTTGGCCTCACTTGTCTCCATACCTCAGCAGGGAAAGGACCCGATCGCCTCCGCCGCTACCGACGGCTCCGGTAAGCGGCGGAAGGCGCGGGAGAGCGGCGGGAGGGGGGTGGCACCTCTCCCGCCGCCGATAACGGTGATCTCGCGGCGAACCCGCCGCAGAGACCACCATTATCGTGTACAGAATCGCTCACTGTAAAGATGGATATCTCGGTTGTGGCAGCAGCTGCTGCCGTTACCGAGATATCCATCTCCAAAAAAATGACGTATATATACAGTGAGCGGGGCTTAAGTGGTTAAGGGAGGTGACCCCCTGACATGCCACATTTGGCATGTCATTTTTTTGAGGGGGAGCAGATATCCTCGTTTTAGAGGGATCCTGCTCCCACTTCCTCCCGGGCCACCACGGCACCGGAAGGAAAGTTCACATCTCCCCCCTCCCGGCAATCATCTGGGACATGTAACATGCCACAGTGACAATCCCGGCACCGCAGAAAGGAGGGGGATAGGAGCAGGGCTTTGATCGCCTGCATCGCTGGACCTTGGGACAGGTAAGTTGTCCGATTTAATAAAAGTCAGCAGTTACACTTTTTGTAGCTGCTGACTTTTATATGGGTGGAACTCCGCTTAATCAAAGAATTCCAGAACCGGGAAGGTAAGTATTTATAGCAGAAGGGATGGGCTTTAAAGAGAACCTATTACTGTACCCTGAATGGGCAAAGTGACAGCTTGACTTAGTATCCATATATTGGAGCACCCTGGTCTTTAGAGCTCCCAGGGCACTCTGTTTTTCTTTTTTTTTTTTTTTAAAAGCCAGTGGCGTGTGAAACACACCCAAAAAACTCCACCCAGTGCCCAAAAAAGTGCACACACACAAAGAGTGAAACACAAAACGTGCAACGGGTGATACACGATCCTCCCTAGGAAGGACCTTACCCTGATCCCCCCGGGGTGTTGGGCTCCAGATGGGGACTGAGGTACTCGCTATGGCCCGTCTGGCCAAAACCAGACGGACCCCGTTCTCTGGAGGGTCTGCCAAAACAGACCCATCCAAGTACTTGGTGGGGCTCCCCCAAAGGGTGACCCAATGAGAGAGGGCGAACCAAGCCAGAAAGCCATGCCCTCCCCTTCCTAAGACTTTCAGGATAGGCCCAAGGACCCACACCCTACCAGTCATACTGTGACAAATGTGTAACATCAAACAAAAGAAAACAAAAAAGTGACAAACACGGGGTAAAATAAATAGAAAGTGGGGAGAAGGAAGTGGGAGAAGTAAAAGTGGCCATTGTGCAATACAATGGCCAGGCCTTTCTGCCAGGAATAAAAAAATTCCTCTGGTCCTAGCCAAAAGGCCCGGCCCAAGAGGCAGGTGTGAAAAAAGTGTGTGTGGTGCAGTGACCAAGGTGCCAACAAAACTCAGTGTTCTCTCCCTCACAGTGAGAATTATGGCACCCCTGGACTGCCACTCCAGGGGCACATACACCACAGGCTTTTCTCCAACCCTGGCCCACAGCCAGACCGATGCAGCCCTGTCCCAACCAGGAAGGTATCAGAACCATGAAAGCCTATGGTGAGCTCCACCATCACTCCCATTGCTCTCACCTAATTGCATTCGGGAAATACCGACCAATTCCCCTCAATAACACTGAAAAGGGGCAGGCTTTCTTTCCAGAAAGACTGAAAAGGACAGGAACCACACAAATCTAGGCCAGAAGGCCAAGGACCCGACCCTTTGGCCAGACCCGATGTTTCTCCGTCCATATCAGGAGGCAACCCTTTCGGCTTTCTCTAAAGGCGGCCTAGTAACGTTCCTCAGTTACGTCGAGCAGTACGCTTTCGGTCCGCCATGATACTAACCGTCCAGGTTACCATTACGCCAAGTGCATTGGCATAGCCACCGCCACCCCTAATCCACCGCCGTGGATCAGGGACGGTTAGCACAGCGCCACCACTTGGCAACTGCTACCCTGTTTCTCCGAAAATAAGACCTAGCGTGATTGTCGGTGATGGCTGCAATATAAGCCCTACCCCCCAAATAAGCTCTAGTTAAAGTCCTTGTAGGTCTTATTTTCAGGGTAGGGCTTATTTTTGGGGAAACAGGGTAGGGCTTATTTGGGGGGTAGGGCTTATATTGCAGCTATCACCAACAATCACGCTAGGTCTTATTTTCGGGGAAACAGGGTAAGAACAGATACTACACTTGATCTTAGCCAAAAGGCTTTGCTCCCAGGGCACTCTGTAATGTATGTGAACCCTTTGTGGACTAGGTTCACTTTGGGTCCTTGAAGTTGGTCTTGGCCCCTCCCTAGTCCCCTATTGTTCAGAGTGGTTGCCCATCATTGTGCTTTATAGGATAGGGACAGAGCCAAGAACAGCTACAGGATGTGAGTGTGCTATCTGCATGAGCAACCTGGACTTTTGACCTCCTGGGGTTTTCTGGGAGGTATTTGAACATAAAGGTAGGCACATTTAGGAGTCTGCTTCTTGTGTCTCCCTGCAATGTAATGCTTTTCAGGTGAACATGAGCTCACTATAAAAACATTTGGCCTTTTAAAGAAAGGAATGTGATGTTACCTGTAACAAAAAGGAAGATACTTTCTTTCATTGCCTGTCCTGAACTGGATATGCTACAGGACTGCACCTTCTATGTCCTTTGCTCAGGCCGCCATCATTGCTATAAGCAAGCTACTCTAGCCTCAGCAGGCGATATCCTTCTTTCATGCAGACTGGCAGAACAATTGGCCTTGGGTGTGTTCTGATTTATGTCTCTTTTTATATGCTTTTGTTGTTTCCTTTGGTGCCATTATGTCATCAAACGTGGCTCCCCACCCGCTGCAAGAATGTGCCTGGCTGCCGGGGACAGAAGGCCTCTGGTGTATACAGCCTAGTGCTGAGTGATGGGACGTCTTATTTTTGAGTTGTCACCAGAACAAGAGTTGAAGGTAAATATTCCAATGGGACCATCTGGTTTGGTGACAACTGGCTATCACACTATACGCGTGTGTAATCGCATGCTTTCCCGCATCAAAAACGCATTGCTGTTAGCAAAGGCGTGGTGGTGCCATTAATTCTTAATAGCACCCCCAAAAACTGAAAACCGCAGAGCGATTTCCCGTGCTGGGAACCACATACCAATATGTGGTTTTCCTTCAGCTGCAGTTTTAGAAAATGTGGGGACCTTTTTCCTGTGTTTTCTGTAGGTACTGCAGTCCATTCAAATGAAGTGCTACAGTGCTTGTACAAATGCAGCCACCAGGAAACCGGCATAGTGTGAACCTAGCCTAAGGGGTAATTCTGCTTGCCTCCTGTTGCATTTCTTGTACTGGGAATAATTGAAAATCTCTCTAATGAAACACGGACAGAAAAAAAATAAAATTACTCCATCCGGGAGGTATAAAAATATAAAAAAGTTTTTTGTCTTTAGACACCCCCCCAAATGTTTGACATGATCTTTACATATGTTCCAAATTCCTCATACATGTTTATTGGGTTAGGAGCATGGTCTCACCCTGAAATCCGCTGAAATGGGACTCTGCTGCGGTAGGGACAGCTTCGAAGAAAGAAAAGGTGCGCAAAAAAAACGCTACAAGTAACGATAAATATTACTGCGAATAAGGTCTCAAACATGTAAAAAGATGAGTAGTGTATCAAAACATAAAGTCCATATAATATATGAAAAAATAAATAAACTGCAATTAACTTTATCAAAGACGGGATTTCCCACAGTGAATCTTCAAACTGGGAGATGTAAAGTCCTGTAGGGACACGAATTGAGCAGAACAAGGAACTCCAGGAGCTAAATTACACTGCAAACCCAGTAGAACCTATACCAGTAATGGCGAACCTTGGCACTCCAGATGTTTTGGAACTACATTTCCCATGATGCTCATGCACTCTGCAGTGTAGTTGAGCATCATGGGGAATGTAGTTCCAAAACATCTGGGGTGCCAAGGTTCGCCATCACTGCCCTATAACAAGGGCCCTAGATTTTCTAAACAAAGGGCCTTCAGGTGGGTGAAGCCAGTGGGGCAGAAAATGCCCCGTTGTCACTGGGAATAAACCAAGTTCTAGACTTGGTGACAAGTGGGCATAAAAAGTGCCCCATTATTTGCGTCAATGGGAGGAAAAGTGCCCCATCATTGGGGTCAGTTTGAAAAATTGTGACCTATTGTTAGTGTCGCTGGAAGAATTTTACTTCCCATTGAAAGGGGGGAATAAAGTATTCTAAGAAACTTAGTCATGTGACTTCCAACTTGATTTTGTACAAGATGTTTCTTTTTTCATAAACCTACTAATATATTTTTAGTAACTCAATGCTGTTGTCATACTGATTTCCTTTTACAATCCTAGGCGTTCCAAAACATTGTGCTGTCGATACAGGATGTTATTGATTGCAAGGATCATTAACACTGTGCTGGCTTAAGTATCATGCCAGGCATATGTCAGAGAAGGTAAACAGAGCATGCTGTGTAAAATGAGAAAATGCATGCGTTTTTATCAGGTTATGTCAGTCCTGCATACATCTACATTTAATGCTTGTTTATCTCCTGATGTATGGTGTATGAACAGACAGGTTATTGATAGCAATGCACATTATCCTTTCTTTCCATAACAATTTGCTTTCCAGACTTGTAGTGGATTTCTCTGTCCAGCCATTTTGTTTTTTTGATTGGTTCATTAAAGTAGAACTATAGGCAAAACTTTTTTTGGATAGAGTAAAGGGGGGTTAAGCCCCTGTCACTTTTTTTTTTTTTTTTTTTTGTATCCCATTGGGGAGATTTACTTTCCCCTTTTCCCATAGCCAAACAGGAAGTGAGGGGAAATCGCTGCAGATAGGGGAATCCCATGGGCTCCCCCAAATTATCAGAACTAGTGTCCCCATTGAAAGATTTCCCCTCATTTACTTTTCTCAGGACAACCCAAAAATTGGGATTTCCTTTCGCTTTCACATTCAATGATAACGGTACACAGGACAACTAGCGAAGGTGAATTTCTCTAATGGGGGCACAGACCGCAATAAAAAGTGACAGGTGTTCCAATCCCTCTGGACTCTGTCCAAAACAAAAAAAAAAAACGTTTTGCCTTTTAATTATACTAACTACAGTGGTTTTACTGTGACTGAGCAGCAGTTGCATGCTCAGCAATGTAAATATATGTTTCCGGCTTGCTCCCGGATTTGGGGCAAGAATGCATGCGCTCCCTGCTGACCCATGCTATGGTTGGACAAAACACGATTTTGCCAGCAGGTGTCAGCCAATAATTTATTGCTGAGACCTGCTGATCAGTGGTGTCCAATTACAGCACAGAGTCCTGTGTGTTTACAAACACACAGGACTCTGTACCAGAAGCGGCCAGTCCATTAGGGGCGCAGGGGTGCCCCCCCCCCCCATAGTTTGGATGCAGGGTGCTGGACTCATGTTTTGTATGAGGTGTTTTTTTCTGTTTTTTCTTTTTTTTCTTTCAATCCACTTGATAAGAGCCGGAGGCTCTAATTGGCTCTGCATTACAAACTCACCCACTTGTGACAATAGCGAATCAATATCCGCTATTGTCTTCTGGCTTCTCCTCCTGGCCAATCAGGACAGGAGGCGGTTCAGGATGATCTGGAGGAGAAGCTAAGGAAGCCACGCAGTGACTGAGTGCATGCGGGGACCGTGACGTGGAGGGGTGAGTGTGGACCTGAGGGGGGGGGGTTGTGTTTGCCACACCCCACCCCCCCAAAAAAAAAGTCTGTTTCTGCTTTGCAGGGAGAAAAAACATCCAGATCTTAGTAAAAGCAGCACATTTCGTACACATTACACTCGTTGGGCACACAGTTAACCTTTTGGATCCCCCCCCCCCCCCCAGTGTCATTAGTACAGTGACAGTGTACAGTATTAAATCTTGGGATATATAAATTAATACTTTCCACGCTTAAGTGTAGGCTAGGCTGCAGCCTCCTCTTAGGGGCTCCAGAGTCTGGGGCCCCAACAGTGTAAAAGATGTATGTAAGTGTAGGGCTAGTGGCGCTGCCCGTCACCTGAAGAGTGAACCTCCTGTGTGAGTTACTCCTCTCAGGTGAAAGTGAAATTTAACCAAGTGACGTTCGATGTATTATGTCAATATTTCAATCTGATGTAATTGAAGGGGTTCTCACCCTATGTATATTAAATCTTGAGCCAGCTTGGCCCAAATGAACTAGTTAAAGTGACAGTAAACCCGTAGAAGAGCATTAATTTGACAAAGCGGAACCAATGTAACTATGCAAAAATGAAAAACGTAACTTTCAGCTTTAAACATAAAACTAGAATGTAGTCATTAAAACACCAGAGCATTTTTTTTGTATTGTAATTTTGTGTTAGTACGGGAATGTCATTTGGTTTCAGCCATTTTGGGTAATCTCTTACAGCAGTACCCAAAATGAGAGAGGAGGGGCAACAAGAGGAGCCAATCGGGTGTAATGCATGCTCAAGACTTACAAAACCTTGGTACTTGAAGTAGAGCTTACATGATGGTAGAAGAGGTCAGACGATGAGGCTTCCTGTTCTAAAGTTTGGATGTCAGCCGCTCCAAGTGTTGGAGTACAGTCTGCAACATGCTGTGTGTGTGACTGGAGGGAGCAATTCTGGCAGATTTCTAGATGTGTCTCTAATAAGTGTAACACCTGCATTTTTGTAATTGACTTCAATCTGTGGTGTCTTTAGACATGCTTCATCTTGTCTCCTGTCACAGAGGATTGCTCCAATGGGATGCTAAGTGCAAATTATCTGCTAACGAGATCATAGGTTTACCTACCTGTGTGTGTAACAAAGGTATAATGAAGGTATAGTTATTACTGGAAAACGTTGCCACTTCTAGAATGGGAAGGGTTGGGGATATAACCATGCTAAAGAAATATCTTAGGGGGCAGTATATCATGGAGAATAATGTGAATGAAATGACAGCAGACAGTATGTGGAGAAATGTGAGGATATAAGAGGGCGGTTTGTGCAGGAAAGGAGTGCAGAGGGTGTGACCGTGGTCAGTATGTGCTGCAGAGGGTATGACAATGGGCATTATGTGCAGGAGATGAGTGCAGAGGTTATTACCATGGGCAGTATGTGCACGAGAGTATTTCAAAGGGTATGACAATGGGCAGTATGTGCAGGGGAAGAGTGCAGAGGGTATGAAAATGGGCAGTATGTGCAGAATAGGTGTGCAGAGTGTATGCCAATGGACAGTATGTGCAGGAGAGGATTTCAACTAGTATCACAATAGGCAGTATGTGCAGGAGAAGAGTGCAGAGGTCATGACAATAGGCAGTATGTGCATAGAGTATAACAACTGGCAGTATGTGCAGGAGACATGTGCAGAGGGTATGACAATGCAAATAAACAGTAAAGCGCTTAGAGGCAGAACAGAGTGGTGTAACAGGCTGAAAGGAAGAAACTGTTGGGTCGGCACATCCAGAACAGTTGGGATGGTGCTAAAATTTAGTTAAAAGCAATAAAAGTAAATTGTTGGGAGTCCTATGAGTCCTATGATGTAAACTCTTGGTAGGCTGTCAGCTGTTAGTTGGAAGGGACTCTATGGAACAAAACAAAGAATGCAGCGTTTTTTTCTTGTGTTATGATAATGGGCAGTATGTGCAGGAGAGGAGTGCAGAGGGTATGGCCATGGGCAGTATGTGCAGGAGAGGCGTGCAGAGGGTATGACCATGAGCAGTATGTGCAGGAGAGGCGTGCAGAGGGTATAGCCATGGGCAGTATGTGCAGGAGAGGCATGCAGAGGGTATAGCCATGGGCAGTATGTGCAGGAGAGGCGTGCAGAGGGTATAGCCATGGGCAGTATGTGCAGGAGAGGCATGCAGAGGGTATAGCCATGGGCAGTATGTGCAGGAGAGGCGTGTAGAGGGTATGGCCATTGGCAGTATGTACAGAAGAGGCGTGCAGAGGGTATGGCCATGGGCAGTATGTGCAGGAGAGGCGTGCAGAGGGTATGGCCATGGGCAGTATGTGCAGGAGAGGCGTGCAGAGGGTATGGCCATGGGCAGTATGTGCAGGAGAGGCGTGCAGAGGGTATGACCATGAGCAGTATGTGCAGGATAGGCGTGCAGAGGGTATGGCCATGGGCAGTATGTGCAGGAGAGGCGTGCAGAGGGTATGGGTATGGGCAGTATGTGCAGGAGAGGAGTGCAGAGGGTATAGCCATGGGCAGTATGTGCAGGAGAGGCGTGCAGAGGGTATGGCCATTGGCAGTATGTGCAGGAGAGGCGTGCAGAGGGTATGACAATGCAAATAAACAGTAAAGCGCTTAGAGGCAGAACAGAGTGGTGTAACAGGCTGAAAGGAAGAAACTGTTGGGTCGGCACATCCAGAACAGTTGGGATGGTGCTAAAATTTGAAGTGTTTTTTTTTTTTTTTTTGAAAATCTTTTTATTGAGTATAAGACTTATAAACAGAAAACAACAATAAACCTGCTACAGTATTGGGACTAGACCCACGCAGGGGCTAGTGCCAGCCGGCAACTGGGCTGTTTCCATCATTAGTGACATACAGCTGTAGCACGTCTATAAGAAAAGAACAACAAACAACCTAGTGCTGTATTGGCCCCTGCTCAATTGAAATATCTAAGGATCAGATCATTCATTCGAGACCCAAGGGACAATAGATATCAAATAAACCCATATCAGAGATTACAGTACAAAAGTGTCACCCAAAGTATCAAAATCACATCCACCCGTAGAGTGGTATTATGTACATGCTCAATCAGTCTGCGGTTGCCGTGGAGGCCTCCGCCAGCCATTTGGCCCACACTCTACGGTATTTTTTGGGGCATCCTCTATTTTGGTAGGTTTCCTTCTAAAGTGGTAGTACTTTATTGACATGTGTTTTCCACAGCAATATTGTTGGCGGGGCACGTTTTTTCCAGCAGAGAGTGATCATTTTTCTGGCATAGAAAATCAGGAGTCCTATCAGAGTCCTCTCTGCTATCCTGGGGGCTAATGCTTCTACTAAGCCTAGAAGGCATATCTGCGGAGTTGGGGCTATATCTATTCCCACCACTTCTTTTATTACAGATATTACTTGTGACCAGTAGTTTTGAATTGCTGGGCAGGACCAGAAGATGTGTATAAAGTCGCCCGGATCCCCAGTACACCTCCAACACTCCGAGGACAGGGAGGTTCTCATTTTATGCATTCTATACGGGGTAAAATATGCCCGGTGTAATATTTTGTATTGTATGAGGCGGTCACGAAGTGAGACCAGGATTTTGAAGGGGAAGTCCCACATGTCCTCCCAGTCCTCGGAGTCCAGTCCCGGGATGTCTTGTGTCCATCGCTGACGGAGCTTTGACAGATCTGGAGAGGAAACTCTGAGGAGATGTGCATAGAGGACCGAAGTTGGTTTCCTGGTGCATTCATATCTTGTGACCCTCTCCAGATCGGATTGCACTATTTGCGTGTCATTGGGTAATATTTGGGCTCTAAACGCATGAGACAGTTGCATATAGCGAAATAAATGCGAGGGGGGATGGTGCTAAAATTTAGTTAAAAGCAATAAAAGTAAATTGTTGGGAGTCCTATGAGTCCTATGATGTAAACTCTTAGTAGGCTGTCAGCTGTTAGTTGGAAGGGACTCTATGGAACAAAACAAAGAATGCAGCGGTTTTTTCTTGTGTTATGATAATGGGCAGTATGTGCAGGAGAGGAGTGCAGAGGGTATGGCCATGGGCAGTATGTGCAGGAGAGGCGTGCAGAGGGTATGGCCATGGGCAGTATGTGCAGGAGAGGCGTGCAGAGGGTATGGCCATGGGCAGTATGTGCAGGAGAGGAGTGCAGAGGGTATGGCCATGGGCAGTATGTGCAGGAGAGGAGTGCAGAGGGTATGGCCATGGGCAGTATGTGCAGGAGAGGCGTGCAGAGGATATGGCCATGGGCAGTATGTGCAGGAGAGGAGTGCAGAGGGTATGGCCATGGGCAGTATGTGCAGGAGAGGCGTGCAGAGGGTATGGCCATGGGCAGTATGTGCAGGAGAGGAGTGCAGAGGGTATGGCCATGGGCAGTATGTGCAGGAGAGGCGTGCAGAGGGTATGGCCATGGGCAGTATGTGCAGGAGAGGAGTGCAGAGGGTATGACAGCAGGCAGTATGTGCAGGGAGGATTACAATGGGTATGACAGAAGGCAGCATGGAGGGTATGACAGCGGACATTATTTTCAGGAGGAGCGCAGATGGTATAGTGAAGAGGCAGGTGCAGAAGAGGAGTGCAGATGGTATGACAATGGGTAGTATATGCAGGAGAAGTGTGCAGAGGGTATGATGGGGAGGAATGTGCAGAAGAGTGTGGAGGGCATAACAACAAACAGTATATGCAGGAGAGGAGTGTGGCAGGTATGACTAGAGGCAGTATGGGCAAGAAAGGAGTGCAAAGGGTATGACTGAGGTCTGTGCATGTATGAGAGAAGCGTGTCCATTATTCAATATGATTGTTTTGTTGAATCGGACTTTGATCGTTCAGTTTTATTGCACTGGGAATGGTCACTATTGGTAGCAGTGTGTGACTACAGGGACTTGCCTTGTCGCCTGTGTCATGCACATGCAATTCTGGAGAGTTCTGACACGTACGTTGGCCACAAATCTCAGATGCTCAGCCCAGCATGATGTGGCTCCTTTAGTTCAAGAGATCAGAAACACACAGTTGAGCAGTGTTAGGAGCTTGTTTAGAGGGCTTTTGCATTATTGCTTTTTGTGAGCATTCAGAGGCAGTGCTAGATATTCTTTGTGCCTTTCCACCGTGCTTTCTTGGATACAGCCTATCGTTTGGGACACCATCCTACTGCTTTGAAGGGAGCAGTGTTTTTTGTTTTAGTTTTCAGTAGTGTAAGAGAGATTAGAACCTCAGATGTCTTTGTTGACTCACAGTAGAGATGTCCCTCCACTTCCTGTCCCTAGAGACACAATAGTACTAAAGTAGAAATCCCCCCTCTGACAGCTGTCACCATTGGAAGATTTCCCCTTTCACCCTGTCCTGGTGACAGCTGTAAATTTTTGGCTTGCCTTTCACTCTCACCGTCTCCAGAGTAAAAAGAAATGTATCTCTCTAACTGGTACACCGACATCAATGTAAACCTAACAGTAGAATCTTACCCTTTCCCACCATATCCAGAGTTCGAAAAAAAAAAAAAAGGTTTTTGCCTGGAATTATATTTTAACCACTACCCGCCCGGCCTATAGCAGAATGACAACCCGACGGTGGTTTTGTTATCCTGACTGGGCATCATATGACGTTTAGCAGGATAACATGCTGGCGCGCAGCGTGGCGATCGTTGGTGCTGTGTGTCACTCTGAAACACCACATCTCCGATCATGGTAAGGAGACTCTGACAGAGGCTCCTACTATGTGATTAGCTGTGACTGATCACAGCGTGAACCAGGAAGTGCCGGTAAATGGCCTTCCTCGGTTCCTGCTGACAGGAAGAGCCAATTGGCAGCTCTCCAGACAGGGGGGGGGGGTCTGCACTGATAATCGGCACATTGATTATCAGCGCAGCCCCCATGAGAGGTGCCCATCAGTAATGCCTGTTAGTGCCCTTCAGATGCCAATCGGTAATGCCAGTCAGTAGCTCCTCATCAGTGCTGTCAATCCAGTCCCATCTATCAGTGCCGCCCATCAGTGTTGCCTATCGGTGCCATACATGGACGTAAAATATCATTTGATGTCAATGATTTTTAATGTTTGAGATGGCTTACTGTGTATGTACAAAACCTAGTTCGAACTCAGTAATTCAATTATTGGATTACTTTTGAAATGTTGGACTGTTAGGCCCCGTTCACGCGGGCTGAACCCGGTTTTGCTCAGCAGGGGATCCATCCACTGACCCCCTGCTGAGCGGAGCTTAGCCGCCAGATGACAGGCCTATATCTGCTTCGCTTATGAAGAGTGGGCATGGACACAGCCCCCTTTGCTCTTTGGGCAGCCAGATGTAAACAGACTGGCTGTCCATTCACACCCGACTGCCCTCCAATCTAATCCGGCCAGATGCAGGGGAACAGATTTCCTTCTGTTTTTTTTTTTCCTTTTTTTTTTTTTTTAATCAGATTGGACCTGAACATAGCCAAGTCTGTTTACATTCAACTGCCTATAGAGGAGAATGGAGGGTCCAATCAGGTCTAGATGGAAAAAAAACATCTAGACGGACCTCTTGTGTAAAAGGGGCCTTAACTAGGTTGATGAGCTCTAGCTAGTGTATGGAGGTATTTCCCCAATGTTGAATTTTGAATGAAACATTTGAAGTACCTGTATTTATCGGCGTATAACACGCACAGGTGTATAACACGCACATTAATTTTAAGAGGGAAGTTTCAGGAAAAAAAACTTACATTTTAAATAAGGAACTTTGAAGCAAAATAAGGGTCAGTGCCCATCTGCAGTCTCACCATTGCCGTCAATACAGCCTGATCAATGCCCATCTGCAGCCTCAAGTGCCATCAATGCAGCCTCATTAGTCCACATCAATGCGGCAGCCTCACCATTGCCGTCAATGCGGCAGCCTCACCATTGCCGTCAATGCGGCAGCCTCACCATTGCCGTCAATGCGGCAGCCTCACCATTGCCGTCAATGCGGCAGCCTCACCATTGCCGTCAATGCGGCAGCCTCACCATTGCCGTCAATGCGGCAGCCTCACCATTGCCGTCAATGCGGCAGCCTCACCATTGCCGTCAATGCGGCAGCCTCACCATTGCCGTCAATGCGGCAGCCTCACCATTGCCTATCTGCAGCCTAGAGGGAACAGGGAAGGGGTGGGACGAGCACCGACAGATAATATACAGTGAGAATCTCCTATGATAGACAGAACAGTGGTCCAATGGCAGCCCAGGAGACGGGACCTCCTATTACAGAAGCCGCCAAGTAAACAGGAGATTCTCACTGTATGTAATCTGATGGCGCTCGTCCCGCCCCCCTCCCTGTCCCCTCCGAGGCAGCTAAAATTGAAGCATTGGCGTATAACACGCACGTGCTATCTGCACCCAATTTTTAGGGTGAAAAAGTGAGTGTTATACGCCAATAAATACAGTAGCTGTTTGACGTCTTTTTCTTTATAAACACTTAAAGAAGTCGTATGATGGTAGTTTGTTCTTTATATGTACATCTCACAGCAAGTGGCCAACTGTCCTCTCATGTGTATAAGTATTTCCTCTTCTTTTGTATGAGTTCTTTTATTTAATCTAGATGAGTATTTCGAAGTTAAAATGTTCCCGTGCACTTCATGATTGTTCGGATCAATCATTTCCTAGCAGGGAATCAGTAAATCGGGGCAGACAAGTTCCAGTGCTCCTTTGGCGTCTGCCATGCAGTGTGGTGTGACCTCTCCCAGCCCCCTCCATAGACCTAGTCAATGTGTACAGAGGACACCGGCAACCCTCTTATTGTCTTCCTCTAGCGAGAGAATCCGTCATTAGGAAGCAGCCTTTCTGTGCTCAGCAGGGCCCATGCTCTGGAATACAGGCAGCTGCATTATTAACAAGCCTGTGTTTGTGTGTTGTGTTTGCAGATGGCTCGGAGTTAACAAGACATGCTGCAGAACACCATGCCTCACTTTCCCACGGCCCTGAATGGTGAGTACAACTTTACACACTCTCACTTGCACACAACAGGGTCCGATGTGAGCTGTGATGGGATCAGTTCTGTATATGTGACCAATCGGTGCTACAGATGCTGGGGGATACTGCAAAGCAAGCTATAGGGGTTAGAGCAGAAGTTTATTACTAATGAAAATTAAACGTTAATTGTTTCCAATTTCTGTGGAAGTGCATAAATTGTTTTGTAATTTAAATGTGCATTCCATTTCCAAAAATAGAAATTTGACACATCGCCAGCCTGATAAGGGTCTCTTATTTTTATATAGACACTCGCCTTCTGCACAAGGCTGCCCATAGGATAAAGCTGTATAGTTACCATTATCCCAAATACCTATGAATGTGAGCTTGCCAAAATGAAATCCAGGGTATTCATTGGTTCAAGCTCCGCCCTCTGTTTTAGCCACTCCCACAAAATGAAAGTGACACTGAAATCATCACAAATTGCAGAGAAAATACAGATTTTTTTTAAATGGTGTAAGAAGGATATTATTGGCTGGCAGATGTACCAGTACATGTGGTTGATTCAGAGCCTCTACCCAAATTGTATTCTGTATATGCATTTGCCACCATACTTTGCAGCCGTTTTTAGCAGGGCTTTTGCAGTGCACCTTGGTGGGACTGCAGCCTACCGCCAGTGACTGCATTCTTTGTAGTCTCGCTCTGTCCAATCTACATGCCTCTGTTGTTTGTGTTTTGTTGTAGATGTGTGAATACATTTAGTTCTGTATGATTAGGGGTGTGCATTATTATATAGCATAGCCTGATGTGGGTGGAAACGGGAATCCCTGGCTTTGCGGGATCCCAGACTCAGGGTTAGGTGTGATTGTTGTGTATGATTGGGCAACACATGTCTCACTCTGTGCGATGTATATTGCCTAGAAGTGCGCATATACTGTGTGTGTGTATGTACAGTATCTCACAAAAGTGAGTACACACCTCACATTTTTGTATTTATTTTATTATATCTTTTAATGTGACAACATTGAAGAAATGACACTTTGCTACAATGTAAAGTAGTGAGTGTACAGCTTGTATAACAGTGTAAATTTGCTGTCCCCTCAAAATAACTCAACACACAGCCATTAATGTCTAAACCGCTGGCAACAAAAGTGAGAACACTGTTATACAAGCTGTACACTCACTACTTTACATTGTAGCAAAGTGTCATTTCTTTAGTGTTGTCACATGAAAAGATATAATAAAATAATTACAAAAATTATTGTGAGATACTGTATGTATATACAGTTGTGCTCATAATTTTACATACCCTGGCATAATTTATGATTTAGAAAAGAAAGATATCACCGCTCCAGGAGGACAGACAGAAAGTAAACCTCTCTCTCGGTTCGGAAGCCATAGGTGCTGGCAATTGCTAGTAGCAATAAACAGGAACTGATTCTGGACAGCCACACTCTTGAAAAATAGCCTTGTTTATTGGGAAAATTCACAGAATTCAGAATTTATGATTTCTTGGCCATTTTTCAGAGAATATGAATGATCACACAAAAACTTTTCTTTCACTCATGGTTAGTGTTTGGCTGAAGCCATTTATTATCAATCAACTGTGTTTACTCTTTTTCAATCCTAATGATGGCAGAAACTACCCAAATGACCCTGATCAAAAGTTTACATACCGTCGTGGTTTTGGCCTGATAACATGCACACAAGTTGACACAAAGGGGTTTAAATGGCTATTAAAGGTAATCATCCACACCTGTTCTCTGTTTGCTTGTAATTAGTGTGTGTGTATAAAAGGTCAATGAGTTTCTGTACTCCTGACAGACCCTTGCATCTTTCATCCAGTGCTGCACTAACGTTTCTGGATTCTGAGTCATGGGGAAAGCAAAAAAATTGTCAAAGGATCTGCAGGAAAAGGCAGTTGGACTGTGTAAAACAGGAAAGGGATAAAAAAAAAATATCCAAGGAATTGCGAATGCCAATCAGCAGTGTTGAAACTGTAATCAAGAAGTAGAAAATGAGGGGTTCTGTTGAAACCAAACCACGGTCAGGTAGACCAACTAAAATTTCAGCCACAACTGCCAGGAAAATTGTTCGGGATGTAAAGAAAAACCCACAAATTACTTAAGGTGAAATACAGGAGGACTCTCTGAAAACATGTGGTGTGGCTGTTTCAAGATGCACAATAAGGAGGCACTTGAAGAAAGATGGGCTGCATGGTCTAGTCGCCAGAAGAAAGACATTACTACGCAAATGTCACAAAGTTTCCCGCTTATAATTCGCCAAAAAACACAGAGACAAGCCTGAAACCTTCTGGCATAAAGTCATTTGGAGTGATGAGACAAAAATGTAGCTTTTTGGCCACAACTATAACCACTACATTTGGAGAGGAGTCAACAAGGCCTATGATGAAAGGTACACCATTCCTACTGTAAAACACGGAGGTGGATTGCTGATGTTTTGGGGATGTGTGAGGTACAAACTCACAGGAAATGTGGTCAAAATTGATGGCAAGATGAATGCAGTATGGTATCAAAAAATACTGGAGGAACATTTGCATTCATCAGCCAGGAAGCTGCGCATGGGACGTAGTAGGACATTCCAACATGACAATGATCCAAAACTCAAGGCCAAGTCGACCTGTCATTAAAGTGAAGGTTCTGGAGTGGCCATCTCAGTCCCCTGACCTCAATATCATTGAGCCACTCTGGGGAGATCTCAAATGTGCAGTTCATGCAAGACAGCCCAAGAGTTTACAGAAACTGGAGGCTTTTTGCCAAGAGGAATGGGCAGCTTTACCATCTGAGAAGATAAAGAGCCTCATCCACAAATACCACAAAAGACTTCAAGCTGTCATTGATGTTAATTGGGGCAATACACAGTATTAAGAACTGGGGTATGTAAACTTTTGATCAGGGTCATTTGGGTAGTTTCTATTGTTATGATTTAAAGAGTAAACACAGTTGATTGATAATAAATGGCTTCAGCCAAACACTAACCATGAGTGAAAGAAAAGTTTTTGTGTTATCATTCATATTCTCTGCAAAATGGCCAAGAAATCCTAAATTCTGCCAGGGTGTGTAAACTTATGAGCACAAATGTGTGTGTGTGTATGTGTGTGTGTATATATATATATATATATATATATATATATATATATATATATATATATATATATATATATATATATATATATATATATATATATGTATGTATATATGTGTGTGTGTGTATGTATGTGTGTGTGTGTATATATATATATATGTATATATATATATATATATATATATATATATATATATACACACAAAATATAATGAGAGAAATGGTCTACAATGTGCAAAGAAAAGTTCACGGTGAATAAAAACTATAGGTCCTCTTTATAGGAAAACCAAATACAGTGAACATAAATTTATATAAAAGCGATTAGTCTGTGATGAAATAAGTAAAATCTTGTGTTAGAACTGTTACTCCATGTCAAAGGAAAAACTGTACCCCCAATAATGTTTGCGGTAACCAAACAGACACTCCTAGATGAGAGATCTTTTGGTGAATTGGTGAAGTGACTGGTGATGGTACTTTCTCTAAGAAGAAAAGTTGATAGCTAAGGTGTCTGCTGGCTACTTATATTATATCATTAACATAAATGTTAGGGCATCATGAGTATTTGTTAGTAAGTCAATCTGTAGCTAAAGATTTCTTTAGACTGAGGATCCTGCCTGTACATTTGATGCTCCAGCCTTATTCTTCCTCTCAAATATTTTCCTCAAGAAGTACTTTAAAAAATATTGGTACAGGACAGATTATCATCATACATCCAGTATATCATCTACAGTCATCACCTAAGAATAATTATAGCGTAATCCTCCTGATATTACCAGTTACTGTTCTAGGTGTTTACATTTTTCCTACTTGCATATTCAGCTTTAGTTCTTTTACTTCCTTTTGGTTGTGTTGGGTTATTCAAAGTGACACTATCACAAATTGAGAATACAACTTTTTGTATTGATGTTGTAGATGTTGCATATTAGTTTAAAATTTATGTCTAGCGATGGAAATCCATCAGTAGATGGCAGAATGGGCAGAAATTGACCTTCATGGTCCAATCCAGAGAGTTCTTCTTTCCTCTTAGTCTAAAGATCCTCTTGTCACCTTGATGGAGGCGGGTCATTTTTGGAAGCACCGTTGTCGCCCAACCTTTTTGTTGATACATAAGGTTTGGGAGGCTGTGCGTGTCACTATTGGCCAATACAGACTACACACAGTATATGCTCATCTGGAATAATTTTAATCTACCAGAAGTCAATAAACTTAGATTTTGAGCGTTGGAAACAATCTGGTCTTGTGTATCTTCATCAGTTGTATAATAGAGGTACTAAGCTGTCTTTTGACCTTATTGTAGCGCAATACCAATTGTGGAATACTTTCAACTTCACCACGCATTACAGTCTTAAGCCTCGTACACACGATCGGATTTTCCGCAGACAAAGCGCCAGACTTTTGTCCGAATGGTGTGTGCCAGGAACTTGTCTTGCAAATGGTACACAATTATCAGCCAACAAACACGAGCGTTGTGACGTACTATGTGGAATTCGCCACCCTTTGGGCACCTTCTGCTAATGTCGTGTTTGGTGAGCATTGATTCCGAGCATGCGTGTTTTGTACTTTGGACTTTTGTGTGACGGACTTGTGTAGACACAATGGGAAAATCTGACAACAGACCGTTGTCCACTGAAAATTTACTAGCCTGCCATCCAACATTTGTTGGCGGAAAGTTGGCCAACAATTGTCTGATGGAGCATACTAACGGTTGGATTTTAGGCAGTCTGTCATCACACAATTCTCGGACGAAAATCCGATCGTGTGTACAAGGCTTAAGACTCGTTTTGATCCCATATATTTCAACTTTTGGAACATTTTTTATGGTGGTGACACCGTCTGAATCCTAAAAAGAGTCTAATTGGTGATTCATATGAAGTTTTCTAGTGGGGGCAGTCAGCTCTAAAACTTTGATTACAGTAAATGTAGACTGAAGTGGAGTCAAGATATAGGCAATTTTAGAAGAGAATCGGTGGCAGTGTTAGAGCTCCTTCCTGAAGTTTCACTTTCCCCCTGGCACGGCTTTATATACTCCATAGAGTCTATTATACCCCTCAAAAATTGTTTCCTTGGTGTCATCAACCTTGACCTAATTGCCCTTGTCGTAACATGCATACGGGTACATTAGTTCATATGTTATGGCATTGTCCTAAACTATTTCGGTATTGGAAAGAGGTATTTTGAATTTTATTAGAACTTTGTTCAATTCAGTTGACTCCTGATCCTAAAATTGCCCCGTTGGGTATATTTCTGGAGGCTTGACCATTATTTCCCCATTATTTTACTTATCCATTTTTTATTTCTTGCGCATAAGTTGATTTCTCACCCTCCCAACTTTTGTTCAGTGGTGCACAGTGGTAAATGCTGTGCTGGATAGAGAGCGACTTATTTATAAACACAGGGGTTGTATAAATATATTTTAATAAGATCTGGTGCTCTTGGTTATCCTCCCCATATATTGTGTCCACTAGTGTGTGATTTCCCCTGATTCTGTCTATAGTGTTGTTGCTTTATGATGGATCTATGGTGTGAAACGTCGTGTTCCTGAAACCTCTCTTTTTTTTTTTTTTTATATTTACATTAACATAACAGAGCAGCCTAGATCCTGCTCTTCTCGGGTCCCATGCCTCCTAGCCCCTCCCTCCTGCCGTATGGGGGCACCCAAGCAGGTGGCTCTGTGTGTCCATTCACACATGGAGCCACGGCTCGGCCCCAGCCCCTCTGTCTCCTGATTTGCTCACTTGTGAGTGACAGCAGCGGGAGCCAATGGCTCCAGTTGCTGCCAAAAGGCAATCGGGAGTGCAAGTCCCCGAAGAGCCAAGGTTCTCATGGACATCGCTGGATTGAGAATGGGCTCAGGTAAGTATAAGGAGGGGGAGGTGCTGCACACAAAAGGTTTTCGCAGTTCTTCACCTTTTTAGGCCCCTTCACACTGAGGCAGTTGGTTTCTCCAAGCTCTGGAAGGACCCTGATAATCTTGTCAGGATCCATCCAGCTGCCTGAATGACAGCTTGGCTCTACTTCTCAGCCCACAGGTAAAAGCTGCAGCCAGCTGCACCTGCTCCCTCCCCTGCCTGGCACTCCAGTAAGCACTCGAGGAGCAGGGAGCGGTAACTGACAGTCACTGCTCTCTGCTCCATGCAAATTGTGTACTGCACGATCAGCCATCATGTGATTGCTCAGTTCTTGGGCTTAGAGACTACATGGGACTGCTGTAGCATAGAGGTGGGTATCTTTGTTTTGTTTTTTACAAACCCATACTCTTCCTCTAATTTAGATTACAACCTATAGGTTAAAAGGTGCTATTTTTTTTTAGTTTCTTAATTATTTTAATTTTATTTAATTTTAAATACATTTGTCTTATTCCTCATATGGAGTTCTGAACGGGTTGACTGCGCGTTTTGCCTAGGGAAAGCTGAATGAGGCTTTCTCCTTGCTGTAAGACCGGTCCCCTGAAGACAATACTCTTTTTGGTGCCCAACTAGTCACATCTCTCTGACTTCATCCTGTACAATGCAGGATAGGCAGACCTGCGTTCTACGTGAAGTCACCAATGGACCACCAACACCACAGGATGCTAGAAAATGGAGGAGAGCGCCAACTGCTGAGGGAATGTGGAATAAGGAAAGTATAGCACATTATTCATCTTCCCCTTGACAAAACAAGCAGGTTACCAATGCTGTGTGGAGGGGGACCCACAAAGTTATTTTTTTTTCCCTGGAGTTTAGCATTAAAGTGATTTGTAAAGGCTGAATTCTATACATGAAGGTAAAAAAAACCTTCTGTGTGCGAATTTCCCCCACAGCCCTCCTTATACTTACCTGCTAGGCCTCTCTGGTTGACTCTTTCCACCTAAGGTTGCCTCTGGCCTCTTGGGCTGACTGCCCATGACTATAGGCCTCTCTGATTGACTCTTGCTTCTCGATCCAGCAATGTGCGTACGAGTGCCTCTGCTATCCTGGACTCCCTCTCTTAATTGGCTGAGACAGCAGTAAGAACCATTCAATCACAGCCAGTAAGCCAATGAGGAGAGAGCCAGGCCAGGCTGAGCCGCAGCTCTATGTGTTTTATGGACACAGAGAGCAGGGCCAGGGACGATCATGCACCTTTGCCCCTTTATAGCAAGTGGCTTGCTTTTGGGGGCACTGGTGAAGGTGGGGAGGGGGGAAATGAGTGCCAACGGCGGACCGGAGAAGAGAAGGATTGTGGCTGCACGGTACAAAACCACTACACAGAGTAGGCAAGTATAACCTATTTGTTGTTTTTAAAGCCTAACCTTCATTATCACTTTACATTTATATTATCTTTTTTTTTCTTTTTTATGATGGAGGAGTAATATAAAGTAGAATAAGCTGCAAAAGCTCAAAAATAAATAAATAAATAAATAAAAGAGTAATTCAGTCATTTACATTTGCAAATTTTCAGCAATCCTCCTTTTATTTACATCTCTTAAGCAGCAAGCAGAGTGAATTCACTGAAGTGTTTGCGTGAAATTCTGAGACGCACAGACAACCACAAGCTAATTATTTCCCAACACCCCCCCCCCCCCCCCCACTCTTATTAGGATTCTGTACGGCTGTGTCGTGTAATCAGAGATTTTCTGGCAATGTGGGAGTGTGGAATTTGGCATAGAAATAACCTTTCATGCTGCGTTTATAATGTGTGGATTAATCCCCTTAGCCTCCGCTGGCAGCTTGTGCTATAGGACCAGTGTTATAACTGTGCAAATTGATATTTTTGTTTTTAGCTCTCATGAAAAAATATAAATTCCATCAGAAATGCCTATTTTAGGGCACATTCACGCTGGAGCAGGGAGCCATACACTGTAAAAAAAAAACAATCATGTTTCTCTGCCAGGAGTGTCAGCTGCCTGTATAGATCAATGTCAGGCTGGTATGCTGATGTTATGCTGATAATCTGAGCATTAAAGTATAGCTAAAGGCAAAACTTTTATTTTAGTTTTTGGATAGTGAAGAGGTATTGGCACAAAATGAAAGAAAAAAAAGTTTTGCCTATAGTTCTACCTTTTAAGTCTTGTTGAGCTACCATTTTACCGCCTCCTGACCGCCTGGCTGAACACGGACATGCAGACACTCACGGCGATGCACATGCCATGGCAAAAGAATAGAAATGGCACATCCCTTTCACTGGGGTTTTTTGTCGCCATACTCGACCAATGCTGGCCATACACTATACGAAAAATCGGCTGAAACCATTTTCGAAAGACGAACATTCTGCCACGAGCGCAAACAATAGTGCCATAAATCGTTCAGTGGACATAAATGAATGCATTTTTTTGTTCGTTTTTTTTTTTTTTTTTTGAACATATACCTAATGCAGACAGTTTGGACGGGAAACACATTAAGATACCAACAAAACCTGGGGAATGCCCAGGAAAAAAATCCAAGCCTACTTACTACCAGCTCGCAGACAACCAATTGACATGTCTAACAGTATGCATTAAAAACAGGGGTTTAGTCCGCACGCATTTGCAAACGCATGCGTAAGCCACAGAGCCACATCACGGCACCCTGGTATCTGTGGTCCTAACACTAAAATTTAGTTGTCCCCACAGTGGAGGCACATGCATTCTGATGGATAAGTGATGGCAGGTGGACTGAAGGGAGCCCATCCCTTCTTACAGGTACAGGAGGCACACCAAACACCCAGCAGGTAGTACAATGGCTGCAAAGGTGTTGGTGCGATGCTGGACCAATACACACACCCACGTGATCACAAAAAACTTGCCACCGCCCTCATTTATAGCTGGCTATCGCAGTAAGCGGCATTGGAAGGCTACAAACAAATACCAACAAAAACCTGGGGAATGAGCAGGAAAAAGTCCAAGCCTACTTACCACCAGCTCGCAGACAACCAATTGACCTGTCTAACAGTATGCGTTAAAAACGGGTTTAGTCCACACATTAACCTTTCAATTTATCGTTCGTTTGGCAGAAAATTTCCAAACTTGTCCTTCGTTTTTTCGGCTCAAAAACGTCCCAATGATTATCGATTTTGTGCCCATTAACTGGCCGAAAAACGAAAGAACTGTCTAAATGACCGAATTTTGCCGGATATTTCTTATAATGTATGACCAGCATGTGGCTGGCCATACATGGACGAATTTTGAAATAATTTTCTTTTGAAAATCAGAAAATTTGTGCTTTTTGTGATTCGATGGCGCCACCATTGATTTAGAAATTCGGCCAACCAAGTCTTCAATTTCACCTCATGTTGCTACAAAAACGACTTTTCGTGGCTGGGAATCTTCTTTTCTTTCCGGGAATTTTCTTTTCTTGCACATGCGCATTTCTTTTTCGATTACATTTCTTGCACAATTCTCCCATCATTGATTAGAAAATCGTTTGTTTTTAAAAAAAATTTCCAACATGTCTGATTACTCAAATTTGATTGCCGCACGAAAATCGGCCTTTGCTGCAGCCCACTAATGGTGTGAAATACGAAAGAAAATTCTTAGATAACATTTTCGAAAGAAAATTCTTTGGAAATTCGACCGATGTATGGTCTGCCTAATGCAGGTTTATGGGGCTCTACCACAACTGTCCCACAGTCACGTACAATGCATGCAGTTGTAGCGCGGTACTGCGACATTTATAGGGTTAAATTAGGCAGTGAGGGCGCAAGATGTCATCTGTGAAAAGCAATCCACTGCTGATTGCTCTTTAGAGGGCATCACTTGTGTGAAAAAGCTCTTACCTTCGATACAGGGATAGATAAGTGACCCTGGACACAAAAGTCCATGTATGCAGGTCAACTCTGAGGTGTGGTAACCGGAGATGCTTTGTGAAACAATGCAGTATGTCTGCATTTTTATGCAGCACAACCCACCTCAACACAATGTTATGATGGGAACAACGTACATAGACACAGCTGTGCGCCTCAAAACACAGATAAGTAGGAAGAGGTGGGGGGGGGGGGGGGCAGAGATCCTCATCTCAAGGAGGAAAGACCCCTCATGTCAGGTTAATAGGGGAAGACAAATGGTGGTCAGACTTGATTTCTTTTTTTTAATTTTTTTTTGTCCGGTTAGGCTACGGTCAACTTGTGTTTGTGGGTGGTATAGAGCAGGGATATGCAATTAGCGGACCTCCAGCTGTTACAGAACTACAAGTCCCATGAGGCATTGCAAGTCTCTGACAGCCACAAGCATGTGACACCCAGAGGCAGAGGCATGATGGGACTTGTAGTTTTACAACAGCTGGAGGTTCGTCAATTGCAAATCCCTGGTATAGAGGCTTAGTTCACCTTTCATCCCATGTTTCATGTTGCATCCATATTTAGGGTGTAACATGTAACATGGGCACAATCTCCAAGCCCTCCACCATTTACTTGAACCATGGGGTGCTTCTCCCTGCAATCTTCTGTGTTTGGATTTAGAGTGACTATGCATGGCTTCGTCTGCTTAGCCGTGTCATTCATTCACAGCTCCATTCACAGGACTGCAAGTCCTAACTGGGACCTCAGATGAGGACTCAGATCTTGATGGACTACATAGACAGAGACATCACTGCACTTGTAGTCCATTGATTACTTCTTTCAGCCCTATAACAATAGATCTTTACCTGTGTACGAGCCTGGAATGCACTGATCAGTTGCATGCTCTGAAGTTTTCAGTGCAAAACGTTTATAAATGCACATTTTTTTTTTTTATTAAAATTTAAAGCAGAACTAAAAGCAAGGATATTTCTACTTCAATGTTTTAATGTGAAATTAAAAGTCCGGCTTAAAAAAAAACAAAAAAAACCATTCTTTACTGCTCTGTGCAGTGGTTTTGCACAGAGAAGCCCTGATCCGCCTCTTCTCGGGTCCCCCGCCGGCGCTCCTGGCTCCTCCCCCTTGTCCAGTGCCCCCAATAGAAAGCCGTTTGCCATGGGGGCACTGGCGTGTGCTCGCTCCCAAGCTGCTGCTATATGCGTCCATAAGACATACAGAACTGCGACTCTGCCCCCCCCCCCCAACTGCTCTCTCCTCATTGGCTATTGCTGCTGTCGCTGTCTCAGACAATGAGGAGAGGGAGTCCCAGGGCAGCCGAGGCTCTCGTGCACATCACTGGATCAAGAGGAGACTCAGGTGAGTAATTAGGTTGGGCTGTTTGGGGGAGGGGGGGAGGGAGAGCAGCACACAGGAGGTTTTTTTTACCTTCATGCATTCAATGCATGAAGATAAAAAACCTTCAGCCTTTACAACCACTTTAACACCTGTGAGGTCCCTCGCCAACATCTTCTCCCTGGCTTTTTCTGGGTACCAGTCTTGGGTAATCTTGATTGGCCGGCTTGGAATAATAGTACTCCTCATTGATCCCGGCACACTGACACCGTGCTAGAAATGTAAACAGAGATGGGCAGAAGATTGGCAGGCAAGTTAATTTAATTGCAGAAGCATGTCTTTTTTGCAGTAACTTTAGTTTTGCTTTATTGTGGGTGAATTTCTTTTTGCAAGAGACAGGCTATGCCTAAGCAACTGGTGATCCCTGAACACCAATTTACCAGCATCAAAATAAATTGTCAAGTAGTGCAGTGGAGAGGTGCAGTACAGCTATGCCTGGATTGGGATTGGTGGGATGGTGGAGATCCCCTGGGTTAATAAATTGCTTCCTGTACACATTTCAGGACATGATTTTTAATTATGACAGGAGTATATCTTTCATATTACCTCCTGAATGCCTATAGTAGCCTTAGGCAATCTGTGACTCTCCAAGCACTGTAGAACTACATGTCCCAGCATGCCTTAGCAGCTTGTGGTTGTTTTGTCTGTAGGGTGTGACGAGAGCTCCCCAGCTGCAGGAAGTTACAGAACCACATCGAAAAGTGACTTGGCTGCAGACAGCTTCTGAAAATGTGTGTCACTTCCGTCCCATTGTGAGTGCTGCTAATAATTGTAGTGCCATGGAGCAGGTGACAGGCGATGGTAGGAAGCCAGGGGAGGACTTGTGCATAATTCATATGTGATTTAAAGCACAGGAACCTTTGTGGGAACTACTAGTGACTTTTGTGTTTACAGGGGGGCCAAATATGTGGGCGATCACTACGGAGGAGCGGGCCAAACACGACAAGCAGTTTGCCAGCCTGAAGCCAATAGGTGGACTGATTACCGGTGAGTCTTAGAAATCTTTACAATAAAGCACAAGTATTCCATTTGTAAGGGTAATGTGTATTTTTGTTCATTTGTTGTGTTGTTTTAATTATATATAAAGCTATGCTGTACAAGGCGGTTCAAACAAGTGTAATACAAATATGCAGTACAGTATATGAAATGTTTCCAAAGACAATTACATTTTTATTATATACATAACATTATATACATATATAATATAATATTATATTAGTTATATAGCAAAATATATACAGTAAGGATGAAAATTGGAATCCTTTTACGTAGCACCATCACAGATGGCAATTAAAGCAGTATTAAACCCAAAAGCAAACATTTATTTTATAACAGCTTGCCAATTCTTGGATGTGATGGCTACATTCGGTTTTTTTGGGTTTTTTTTTTTTTAAGGCTTTCTTCTGTTTTCATCTGGTGATCTCTCCAGTTAGTCTGATGGTTTTTCAAAAGAACAAGCTCTCCAGCAGATGTACCAATTACAGAGATGAGACAAACTATTTAATACAGGACTGGGGTGCTTACAATGGTCCGCTTTTATTTACGTACAGCGCCTTGAAAAAGTATTCATACCCCTTGAAATTTTCCACATTTTGTCATGTTACAACCAAAAACGTAAATGTATTTTATTGAGTTTTTATGTGAGAGTCCAACACAAAGTGGCACATGATTGTGAAGTGAAAGGAAAATTAATGTTTTTCAAAATTCTTTAAAAATATCTGAAAAGTGTGGTGCGCATTTGTATTCAGCCCCCTTTACTCTGATACCCCCCAACTAAAATCTAGTGCAGGGATATGCAATTAGCGGACCTCCAGCTGTTGCAGAACTACAAGTCCCATGAGGCATAGCAAGACTGACAGCCACAAGCATGACACCCAGAGGCTGAGGCATGATGGGACTTGTAGTTTAGCAAAAGCTGGAGGTCCGCTAATTGCATATCCCTGATCTATTGGAACCGATTGCCTTCAGAAGTCACCTAATTAGTAAATAAAGTTCACCTCTGCGTAATTTAATCTTAGTATAAATACAGCTGTTCTGTGAAGCCCTCAGAGGTTTGTTAGAGAGCCTCAGTGAACAAACGGCATCATGAAGGCCAAGAAACACACCAGACAAGTCAGGGATAAAGTTGTGGAGAAGTTTAAAGCAGGGTTAGGTTATAAAAAATATCCCAAACTTTGAACATTTTATGGAGCACTGGTCAATCCATTATCAGAAAATGGAAAGAGTATGACACAACTGCAAACCTACCAAGACCTGGCTGTCCACCTAAACTAACAGGCTGGGCAAGGAGAGCATTAATCAGAGAAGCAGCCGAGTGGCCCATGGTAATTCTGGATGAGATATAGAGATCCACAGCTCAGGTGGGAGAATCTGTCCACAGGACAACTATTAGTCGTGCACTCTGCAAATTTGGCCTTTATGGAAGAGTGGCAAGAAGAAAGCCATAAGAAGTCCCGTTTGCGAGAAGCCATGTGAGGGACACAGCAAACATGTGGAAGAAGGTGCTCTGGTCAGATGAGACCAAAATTGAACTTTTTGGCCTAAAAGCAAAACGCTATGTGTGGTGGAAAACTAACACTGCACATCACCCTGAACACACCACCCCCACTGTGAAACATGATGGTGACAGGATCATGTTGTGGGGATGCTTTTCTTCAGCAGGGGCAGCAAATCTGGTCAGAGTTGATGGGAAGACGGATGGAGCCAAATAGAGGGCAATCTTAGAAGAAAACCTGTTAGAGTCTGCAAAAGACTTGTGACTGGGATGGAGGTTCACCTTCCAGCAGGACAATGACCCTAAACATACAGCCAGAGCTACAATGGAATGGTTTAGATCAAATCATATTCATATGTTAGAATGGCCCAGTCAAAGTCCACACCTAAATCCAATTGAGAATCTGTGGCAAGCTATTTAGCAAAGAAAAATGGGCAAAATGTCACTCTTGAGATGTGCAAAGCTGGTAGAGACATACACAAAAAGACTTGCAGTTGTAATTGCAGCAAAAGGTGGTTCTACAAAGTATTGACTCAGGGGGGAATGAATACAAATTCACGACACACTTTTCACGTATGTATTTGGAAAACCATTTATCATTTTCCTTCCTCTTCACAATTATGTGCCACTTTGTGTTGGTCTATCACATAAAATCCCAATAAAATACCTTTTATATTTTGGTTGTAACATGACAAAATTTGGAAAATTTCAAGGGGTAGGAATACTTTTTCAAGGCACTGTAAGACCTTTATATCCCAAAGAGGAAAAAAAACGTGTGCTGTTACTGATTATATAAGTGTTAGCTGGAGTGTGGCTTACATTTAGATCCAAATCTGCTAGTCCGTCTAACACTTCTTCCCTCCAGACTGACAGGGCTGCTGTCCAAAGGTGCCCCTGTGCTCCTTCCTCCAGAGTGGGGGTGTGGTACTGGCCAGGTAATCGGTGGGGGGGGGGGGGGGGGATGTAGCCACCACATCTAATGATTGGTAAGCTGTATATTACGTTTTTGGTTTTGGTTCAATACCGCTTTTAACCACAGAGAACATTTCCAAGGATTGACCCTTCCTACCACAGAAGCAAACACACGTTCTAGCCATTCTCAATGGAAACCTGTCAACCTACATGCAGGTTTTGGGTTGTCTGAGGAATTTCCCGCTTGCTCCTTGCTAGCAATCAGACCCCAACACTGCAGGATATTGTCAATGGAGGTGCAGACAGCATTTGAAAACAAAAGATTCCAGGCCTTCCACACCCCCAACTGAACTTGACTTTTCAGGTCCTACAGTAGACCGATGCTGTGGGACTCGGTGTACATATGTGAATGGCTTGAGTTTGCACCTTTTTGGTCTGTTATATATACAATTTAAAGCGTTTTGTTCCATCAGTTCAGTAAATGTAAAAACTACCTGTTGATCCTGCCAGAAATCCAGTCACCTGGTATAATTTCTTATTCCCAGCTACCTCTAAGGACATCAGAACACTTACCCCGATGTGAAAAAGAGGGAGGTATTCTGTAGTTCTGTCCTAGGGTGACAATGCTGCTTCTCCTCCATAGGACAGGAAGTCTTACTGGCAGGATCACCAGGTAAAACTAATGCAGCCACACTGCCTAAAGAGTGGTGAGCTGCAACATATTGCATTTTTTTCCCGTGGCTTTTTAAGGTTACCTCCCTGAGCATGTTAATGAAGCTTGGGTCTCATGGTTGTATAAATTAAAAGCTAAGCAAAGGTTTCAAAAATAAATCCTTTGTATGGGAGCCTGCACTTCTATATTCATTTAGGAATTAACTCGGATTTTGTGTAAACCCAGTCCGGACTAGTTTCTGTTCAAATGCAGAGCTTTTGAAAACCCTTTTTACCTCTTTCTGTGCAAAGGAAGAACAGCTGATATGCAGCCCAGAAGCTGCCGTGAGTAATTTATGTCTGTGTCCACCCACAACTTCCAGCAGAATGAAGGCAGATGCAGACAATGCGTTGGGGAGCTCCACTTTAATAAATGATGTTCAAATAGCTGCCATTGCTTTTGTCCACCTAAAACCTTTTGATGGAAACAATTTATTTTTCAGATGTGCCATTACCTAGCTGGTCAAAGTTTAATCAAACTTACAAAAGTATGCCCATTGGTGAGCATGGCAAATCGGGTGGTATTTATTTACCCATTGAGAACCAGCTTGCATACACTTCCTTCAGTACCAGGCTGTTTTACTTTTCAGTGCTGGCTGTGATAGTTTGACGGACAGTTATGCCATCAAGCAACACTGTACCCAAATTCATTTTTTTATATCCATAGATTTTTAGGTTTTGGTGGAATTTTTTTTTTTTTTTTTTTTAAAGGTGTTTTATTTAAATTTCTTTTTTCAAAAAACACAAACGGGTAGAATTTAATATATATATTTTTTGATTAAATAAAGCAAAACCAATGGGGTTGCTTCCATTTTCCTTTCATTTTTTTTTTTTTAACCATGATCCTATCCACATTGGTGGTCACTGGAACCCACTTAAAAAAATAAATAGATAAAAAAAAATCCAACAATTAGTGGTCAGTGGCGATTTAAAGAGTAACTCTACTTTTGTTGAGAAAAAAACATTCCTCTCTGGATTAATTATGTATATTGCAGGGGTTTTGACCAGTGTAGGTTCCTACCTTTTTTGTTCTGAAGAAATAGCTGTCTGTGTCCATATGCAAAGTGAATCTAATGGGAATGTATTTTATAAATATCAATTAGCTGCTGCACCTGCAGGGCTATAATGAGGAAAGTGGTAGGGTCTCTATCCATTTAGACGTGATTTACCTTTGGGAGTATGTCACCAAAAATTATATTTTTGTTATAGAGGATGCCCAAAATCTGGCTTGTATTTTAGTGCAGACTTCTGGGAAATTCAGTAATAAGCCAATCGCACAACCAGGAAATGATATTTGGGGGGAAGTTCTGTACACCATCTGTATACAGAACGCTCCAGGTAGCCATATTGCATTTTACTGAAAATTACAGTGCTGCAAATTGAAAAGAAAAGGTAATTTTTAATAAAATTCAATTACTTTGACTTGTGTCACAATTGTATACGCTATATTATTATTATTTTTTTTTTATTATTTACTATTTTTTGTTCCACAAAAGTGCAGTTGCCCTTTATGGATATTCCTTCATCTTCACCTTCAATTTTCTGCACTCTTCCTTCTTGCTATGTTAAGAAACATTCAGGGTATTTACAATGGGAGGAAGGGGATCTTTCACTGTTGGGTATGGGCTGAGTGTTTGTGAATACTATAATGTTTATACTTGTGATGGCTGAAATTGGTTCACAGCAGGTACAGAGCCGCTCTGATTCACTCTGTAGATGGTGCCTGAGCTGTCCAATGACACTCAGATTTCCAGCGTACCCATGATAGCAGCCAATCACGGGCACGCTGGACATCTAAGTGTTTTCCGCAGTACCGTTTTTAATGTATAGCCTACATTACACTGCTTTTTAAACGTGTGACAGTAGCACACACACACACACGGAAAGTATTCAGACCCCCTTACATTTTTCACTCTGTTACATTGCAGCCATTTGCTAAAATCATTTAAGTACATTTTTTCCCTCATTAATGTACACACAGCACCCCATATTGACAGAAAAACACAGAATTGTTGACATTTTTGCAGATTTATTAAAAAAGAAAAACTGAAATATCACATGGTCCTAAGTATTCAGACCCTATGCTCAGTATTTACTAGAAGCACCCTTTTGATCTAATACAGCCATGAGTCTTTTTGGGAAAGATGCAACAAGTTTTTCACACCTGGATTTGGGGATCCTCTGCCATTCCTCCTTGCAGATCCTCTCCAGTTCTGTTAGGTTGGATGGTAAACGTTGGTGGACAGCCATTTTTAGGTCTCTCCAGAGATGCTCAATTGGGTTTAAGTCAGGGCTCTGGCTGGGCCATTCAAGAACAGTCATGGAGTTGTTGTGAAGCCACTCCTTCGTTATTTTAGCTGTGTGCTTAGGGTCTTTGTCTTGTTGGAAGGTAAACCTTTGGCCCAGTCTGAGGTCCTGAGCAGTCTGGAGAAGGTTTTCGTCCAGGATATCCCTGTACTTGGCCGCATTCATCTTTCCCTCGATTGCAACCAGTCGTCCCGTCCCTGCAGCTGAAATGTCTTGCACTGAGGAGAGGCTTCCGTCGGGCCACTCTGCCATCAAGCCCCGACTGGTGGAGGGCTGCAGTGATGGTCGACTTTCTACAACTTTCTCCCATCTCCCGACTGCATCTCTGGAGCTCAGCCACAGTGATCTTTGGGTTCTTCTTTACCGCTCTCACCAAGGCTCTTCTCCCCCGATAGCTCAGTTTGGCCGGACGGCAAGCTCTAGGAAGGGTTCTGGTCGTCCCAAACGTCTTCCATTTAAGGATTATGGAGGCCACTGTGCTCTTAGGAACCTTAAGTGCAGCAGAAATTTTTTTGTAACCTTGGCCAGATCTGTGCCTTGCCACAATTCTGTCTCTGAGCTCTTCAGGCAGTTCCTATGACCTCATGATTCTCATTTGCTCTGACATGCACTGTGAGCTGTAAGGTCTTATATAGACAGGTGTGTGGCTTTTCTAATCAAGTCCAATCAGTATAATCAAACACAGCTGGACTCAAATGAAGGTGTAGAACCATCTCAAGGATGATCAGAAGAAATGGACAGCACCTGAGTTAAATATGAGTGTCACAGCAAAGGGTCTGAATACTTAGGACCATGTGATATTTCAGTTTTTCTTTTTTAATAAATCTGCAAAAATGTCAACAATTCTGTGTGTTTCTGTCAATATGGGGCTCTGTGTGTACATTAATGAGAAAAAAAAAGAACTTAAATGATTTTAGCAAATGGCTGCAATATAAAAAAAGAGTGAAAAATTTAAGGGGGTCTGAATACTTTCTGTCCCCACAGCGGCTTCTCATACAGGACGAGCAGTCACACTGGCAGACAAGCCCTGCAGAGGAGCAGGGGCAAAAAACAAAACTTGGCTCAATGCCCTTTTCGTGTTAAAACTAAAAATTGTCCTGCAGAATCGGCTTTTAATTTCTAATATAGGATTGTATGGAAACTATTCTCCTCATGTAACATGTTCCCAGTTTCATGTTGTCTTATGCAGCATTTTCCCAGCCAACAATGTCTGACCCTCATTTCCTCTATAAGGTCTGCAATTTCTGACAGTCCTCCTAAAGTAGTTGTAAACTCTTCCATATACTCAGTGAAGTGACTGGCCTCAGGTGATACACAGAGATGATACAAGTTCTCCTACATAAGTTGCACCTGTTTATCTGCAGTCTTTTCTTCTCCACATCCATTCAAAGTACTGAATTGAAACAACTTGTCTGAGCTTCCAGAAAGCAGGGAGTAGGAAGCCGAAGGTATACTCTTCAGAGTATTTGAGGCCCCCATTAGCTCATAGGTTGAAAAACCACAGGGTTAGATCCAAATTCAGGTATTTTATTTTAAGAGATTTCCTCTCACCATCCTTCTTGGTGGCAGTAGTTATTGAGGCAAGAAGTGACCTTTTTCATTTAAATAGAGATGTGTTAGAACCTCTTGCAGAATTATTTGTCTGCGTGCCCATTGGCAAAATGCCCCTGACCCCATGACCACTGTCACCTGTCCAGGAAGTGAGGGGAAGTCTTCCAAGTGGGGACCCAAGCAGTGATCAGAACTGACACTTATTTTTTTTTGCTAGAGATATACTTTAATAAAGTGTTCCATTTTAGCTGAGATGTACCTTTAAGTCGAGTCTCTTCCATAGTAATTAATTTACATTTTCCACATTGAAAGCAGATTACAGTGCCATGTGTGGAAATACAAGTAAGTGCCAATATTACGACAGCATGGCATAACTTCTCAGCGTATACTGGCACCCCGCAGCCAGCAAGCAGACTGTAGTTTCATTAAATATTGAACAGGCTGCAGCACTGTGCTGCAAGCCTGTATGGTGGAGTTTTACAAATGAGTGACTTCACGGGACAGCTATGTCGTCCCTCATAATGCTGACTCAGGGGGAAAATGACGTTGTCAGCACAATCGCAGATGAGCCCACTGCCTGGGCCAGTGTCCTTGTGGCACGTTAAAGGGAAACTGTGATGGTGATTTGTTTTTATTTTTCCCTAAAATATTTTTATTTATTTATTTTTTGCTCGTATTATTTTAGTAAACACTTTACTTAACAAAAAAAATGTACAATACAGGTTTCCTCGAGTTTTTGTAAAGCAAAGTACAGCGCTAGCTTGCAGTTTGTTGGTTCCAGACTTAACCTTTTCATGACAGAGGTTAATGAAACCAAGATAGCCAAACCAAATTCCATTAGACTTGCTGTCATACAAGCTAGCCTTCCTGATGGCTATCGCCTCGGCTAGAAGGGTGTCAGAGTTGGTGGCCCTTTCATGCAGGGAACTGTACTTGATCCTTCACCATGACAGTTGTTTTACGACCTGTTCCATCCTTTTTGCCAAAGGTGGTATTGGCCTTTCATTTAAATCAGGACATTATTTTGCCTTCTTTTTTTTTCTTCTCAGCCTTGTTCGGCGGAAAAGAGACGACTGCATTCTTTGGACGTTGTCTGGGCAGTCAAGGTTTATCTGTCTATTTCTGCGGAGATCTGAGGATCAGACTACTTTTTTGTTTTACCAAAAGGACCCAAGAAGGGCCAGGCAGCTTCCAAAGCTTCCATTGCCAATCGGGTCCGTCAATTGGTCTTTCAGGCCTATGGTCTGAAACATAAAGCTCCTCCCTTTTTGAGAGCTCATTCTACCAGGGGTGTAGGAACCGCCTGGGCTTTTTCGCCATCAGGTATCTGTGGCTCATATTTTTAAGGCTGCTACCTGGTCTTCAGTGCATATGTTCACAAAATTTTATTAAGTGGATGTTGGAGCAGCCGAGGATTCGGCTTTCGGCCGCCGTATACTGCGGGCTGCCGTATAAGTTCTGATGACTATTGTTTGGCAGGGTGTCTCCCTCCCCTCAAGGCTATTGCTCTGGGACGTCCCAGCAGGTAATGAATATTACATCATGGGACACAGAGATCCCTCCACTCTTTTTTGAGGATTTAGTGCTTGCTACAAAACTAAAGTACTTCCTGTATGGGAGGGGTTATATAGGGGATCACTTCCTGTCTGAAGACCTTTGTCTACCAGTGTCCATTCACCTAATGATGGAGTATTACCCAGCAGGTAATGAATATTACCCTCACTCTGTGTCCCATGATGTACCCAAAAAAAGGATTTTACAGGTAAGTATTATGTAAAAATCCTATTTTTTTTCTTTCCTTTTGCATATAAATCTCTAATCTCGCTCTTGGCATCTTCATTTTAAATCAGTGGGTATAGTCACCCTTTCTCAGGTTTCATTATTTCAGTGCAGTAGGCGTTTAAATACCTTACTAATCTGAGTTTGTTTAGTAAAGGATAATCTCCTAATTAAAGTGTAGCTGTAGACAAATGTACTTTTTTAGGGCTCCTTCTGGTGTGCGACAGCTAGAGCTGCACAATTCTGGCTAAAATGAGAATCGCAATTTTTTTGTTTAGAATAAAGATCATGATTCTCATGGCGTAACATCATCTTTCACATTATACAAAAAAATTGTGTTAACTTTACGGTTTAGTTTGTTTTTTTTAATTCATGGAAGTGTATTTTTTCCCAAATAATTGCGTTTGAAAGACTGCTGCACAAATGTCAGAAAAAGGTTTGGTCTTGAAGTGGTTAAACTGACCTTATTTACAGACCAAAGTTCATTCCTTTTGAGCTAAAAGAACCAAATGATTCTTTGGTTATAGTTCTCTCCCAACGCTGATGTTGGTAAACATTTTGGATGGTTGTGTGTTTTTTTTTTTTGACAGCTGAGTGAGCAAAAAATGACTCTGCACTTGTTACATGAATGAATTGTAAAATAGCTGGATTAAGATCGTGAGGGGGGTTGAATCGAGATCGCGATTTTTGTTTTTTTTTAAGCAATTGTGCAGCTCTAGTGGCTGCCCTTGCCGCCCCTCTGTGGGGGATCGATTTCCAGTGGGTGTTTGACAGGCGGTGAGAAGGTGATATGTCGCCTCACCACAGGTTTTATTACTGAAAATGCTGACCCACTGCACTTCAACCACCTGTGGTGTGGCCTTATTTACTCAAATGGTACAGTGGCGGTACTGCTCGCCGAACACAATGGGGGGTGTTATTCTTTAAGGTGGCCAGTCGGCTTATCGCTGCCTAAAATTAGCTCTTGGTTTTGAATTGAATTACCAATGGTTAAATCCCCTTTTTTCAGTTTGGAAGCTTCCATTTTAATTCCCATCCTGAAAGGACAACAGAAAGTGAAACGAAATCTTTCCAAAAGTGAAAGAAAATCGCCTCTCACCTCCTGGCCTGGTGAAAACCGTTAAAGTTTTCCCATCACTTTTGTCCTGATGATGATGGTCACAGTAACAAAAAGCATGGTTTGCCACAATGGGAACACACCCCAACAAAAAACATCTGTACAATGAGTTGTTAACCAAGTTTTTGGTTCTAGGTGTACTTTAAAGTGAAAGACACACCTCTTAGGCTAACACTAGATGTACAGTTTGTCCAAGATGACGTCTATTGGACATTCCAAAGTTATTCAGGTCTCCTTATCTGGAGTTGTCATGGATGTGTCCTCCCAATATATTGCCCATATATTAAACTAATTCACAGTCTTTTTCAGCAGCAAGCATTTAAGCAAAGTCCAAACTAAAGATCACACCGAGAGATACGCTCACTGAGCAGTGTATAAGGAACACTATAAAATGCAGGGTAGGGCCTCCCTTTGCTCTCAAAATACAGCCTCAGCTCTTCGTGGCATGGATTCCAGAACCCACCAACTTTTCTGTGAGATTTCGGTCCATGTTGACAGGATTGCATGAGACAATTTCTACAGATCTGACAGTTATTGTCATGCTGTGGATCTCCCTTTCGACCACATCCCAAAGTTCTTCTTTTGGATTCAGATCCAGTGATTGATCTATAATCATTGTGCTCCAGCAAAAAACATTCATCATACCAGGCTACATTTTCTAGAATTTAACTGTCCAGTTTTGGGGAGGCTGTCCCAGCGCAGTCTCGTCTTTTTCTCTTCTTGGCTGACAGGAGTTGAACGGAACGTGGTCTGCTACTGTTGCAGCCCATCCACCTCAATGTGTTGTGATTTGTGAGATGTTTTTCTTCTCGCCACAGTTGTATGGAGTAGGATATCTGAGTTACTGTAGCCTTTCATTGGCTTGAATCCATCTGACCATTCTCTTTCTCTTATCAAGGTGTTTCTATCAGTAGAACTGCTCATTATTGGAGGCTTTTCATACCATTTTTTTTGAGAGAACTCTAGAAAGGTTTGTGAATGAAAATCCCACGAGATGAGCTGGTACATATTAACTGAAGTTCCTGACCTATATCTGCTTGGTTTTATGCAATCAGTTTGTAATAAATGGTGTGTGTGTGCATTATAAGGGAACAGGCTCAGCTAGTAATGGTGGCAGTAAACAATGCACAAGACTTGGACACCCAAGAATGGTCCAAGCAGGTTTATCCTGCACCTTCATTAACCAAGGCAGCAAAAACACATTTTAGTCTAGTATATACCGGTACTTGCGTCCTTATAACCCTAATGATACCCCCGTAGCATTTGGGGGGCAGTACTACCACTGAATGACACCCATTCAAGGGAATGACACCGCAACAACCTTCTAACATCGTTGTAGTGTTCTTCAACTTCTGATATTCTGGACTGCCCACTCTGCTCCCACGCGCCCTCTTCTTGGCCCACCAGGGTGTCTGGCTGCTGCCTGTAAAGCCTCCAGTGATCTGTGAGTGCCAGGAAGGAACAGGCTGAGTCTCCTCTGCCTGTGCGGAGCGTCAGAACTCACTGCAGTCACTGACAATGTGCAAGCACTCTCCTGCACAGTTTAGGTGTTAAAGCTTCACAGACCGCAACTAGTCAGCTAAGCCTAGGTCCACACTAATGTGGTGCAGGAAACCCCACGTTTCCCACACTGCATTCAAAATGGCACTGTCCTTGCAACCTGCAGCAGGTGTCGGTGCACTGTCCTTGCAACCTGCAGCAGGTGTCGGTGCAATCTTAATCCTCAAACACAGTGCATTTTCTGGCACTGTATTGCATGATACAAAAGTACCATGCAATTCAGTTGCAGTGCACTTTCAAAATTGGTGCATGCACCACTTCGGTGTGATGCAGTGCGATTTGAGTCCATTCAAAATTATTGGGTTCAACTTGAACCGCACTGAATGTAAATTGTGCAGAAATGTGGTGAGGTTCCTCTGCGATCCACATGCAGGTAAAAGTGCGAATTGAGGCTGAGTATCACATACAGTAGGCAGGACCTGCCACAGAAAGCCTCTGACTGTCCTAAAAGTGTCAGAGGGTAAGGAAAACTACAAGAGTATTATGTTAATTGCAACGTGCACAGTAAGAAGAGTGGAGACCGGTACAGAGTAACTCTGTGATCTGTACATTCTATAGAGTTGCTTCATTCGCACATTTCATAAGTTCTGAATACCAGGCTGTATGAGTCACTTAGCAAAGAATGTGATTTTCATTTTTTTTTTTTTTATAGCTGCTTCACTTTGGGGCTGGGTGTAAAAAAAAAAGCCCTATTTCCCAAAGCAAAGTTTCTTGTTCCATCTTGCAATGCCAAATTTAATCTGGTTACTGTAGGCACTAACTTTTCTTGTTGGCATGCTTTTCATACATAAGCCCTTTTGAGGTTAAAGCAAAGTTCGGGCAAAGTTAAAGCAAATGTAAACCTGATTCATGAAATTTGAGCTGGGCACATATATCTGCAGTGTTTTCGTATCTCTCTTCAAAGCATTATGTCCCGTGTCTTTCTTCTGCTCCGTTCTTCTGTTATCAGCATGGTAACTTGTGACAAGTTCTCAGACACATGATAAAACCAGCCTGAATTTTGTGTCAGGGAGGGTGCTATAAACAGATTAGCAGAAAGCTGCTCTACTCACAGGACAGCTCTAAGGCCTCATGCACACGAGACGCTGTTAAACACGCGTTCAGAGGCAGTTGGATACTTTGAATACTTTCAACTGCCCCTGAACTCATTCAATGTTATCCTATGTGTCCATGTAAACAGTCTCATTTTTTGGCGTTTTTAGGCAGTTGTGTTTAACCTCGTTTTTCCAGAAGCAAAAAAATGGGTTCAGATGCAAAAGTTTTCCACGTTTAAGACGCCAAACGTGGCTAAACGCTGGTACCGCGTTTAGCCGCGTTTGCGTTTATAAGTGTTTTTAAGGGAACCCTATTTTTTGGACCAGAAAACACAGAAATATGATGGTAAACTGCAGCAGAGAATTACATTTTGTGACCCAATTTTGGGGCCCCAAATCTCGGGGCCACTTGGTGCTAGGAACCCCAAATTTGGTGTGCAAACACAGTGGAACTAGCACTACAACATATCCAAAGCACCAAAGTCGGGTCGCAAAATGTCAAGCACTTTTCTGCAGCAGAGAATGACATTTTGCGACCCGACTTTGGGGCCCCGTATCTCTGGGCCACTTGGTGCTAGGAACCACAGCTTTGGATATGTTGTAGTGTTCCACTGTTTTAGCACACCAAATTCAATGTCATTCACTGCTCTGCAGACGCTTCTAGACGCAAACGCGGCATGCAAATGTGGCAAAACAGGCATTTCTAAATGCCGGTTTCAGCTTTTAAAAACATGTGTTCAGCAGAGTTTGCACCGGCGTCTCGTGTGCATGAAGCCTAAAAGTTTCTGCCTATGTGTAGGTAGGGGTATGCCTTTCCTCCAATCAGCTGTCTCCCAGCGTAATCCAACACTACACTGCTACTGCTGAATGAGGAAGTGAAAATTCTAACACAATCTGCACTTTGTGAACAGTATATAAAGCTGAAGACAGCAGATATACATGTAAAATGCATATAGGGAGATTTGTTTCATCTCTGTATCATCTGAGGCTGTTCACTTCACTGGGTATATGTGAGGGTTTACACTTTAAAGTAAAACTATAGGCAAAACTTTTTTTTTTCATTTTGGACAGAGTAAGGGAGGATTATAACCCCTGTCAGATTTTGTCATCTGTGTCACATAGCGGAGATTTCCCCCTACTTCCTGTCCCCTAGTCAAACAGGAAGTGAGAGGAAATCCCTGCAAACTAAGGGAAAACTAACGGGGAAACGGATAGCAAGAAAAACTGACAAGCTTTCTAATCCCTCTGCGCTTTATTCAAAGCTTAAAAATAGTTTTGCCTTTATCTAAACTTTAAATATACAGTTTACATGCAAAAATTAAAAATGTCTTACCAAGCAAAAGATTTCTAACTTCATTCAGCAAGTCTTGTGATTCATGCACCCCTTCTAGACAGCATTTGTGTAGATGGAGAAATCTGTTAATTTTTTTTTTTTTTTCTCGTTCAGCATGCAGGCTGATCTAAAGGCAAAAATGAGTAAGGCCTCTTTCACAGGGACGATCCGTTCAGGTCCGCCTGTCAGTTTTTTTTAGGCGGACCTAAACAGACGCTCCATAGACCTCTATGGAGCGTTGGATGTCAGCAGTGACGTTTCCGCTGACATCCGACCTGCTCCGATCCGAAAAAGGAAAAACTTACTTTTCCATCCGTCATCGGATCGGGTGACAATGGACTCTACTGTCCGTCTTCATCCGATCCCCCAAAGGGGAGAGCGGCGCTCTGACAGGTCCGTCCCTGCAGAGTGTGCAGAGACGGACCTGTCCTCTGCCTGCTCAGCGGGGATTGACGGAGCGATCCCCCAGTGAGCAGAGTGGGCTCCATACACGGGCACGTCCGTGTGAAGGAACCATAATTTATGGCCTGCTTTAATATTCTGTATGTTCTGTATGTACATTTAATGCAGTAATTGCTGGCGCAAAGACAAGGTATACATGTAAAATAGTAATAAGGCACATTCAGAGCAGACAATATTGTAGTCCATAAGCAGTACTATTAAAACTTGAACTTTAGAGTCCATGTAATAAATTAAATTAATAGTGGCAGCTCTGTAGAATGAAGCAAAGAAGGGAAAGGCAGGAAGCGTCACCTGAGTGTAGTATTAGTGTAAATAATTTAATTGTCAAGATACAAAACACTCACAAGATATTGGTTTAAAAAATGCTCATCTGTAGTGGGGTGTCACTCAGGTCTCTCCTAACGTCCTTGCACTGTATCCATGGGCTGTAGAGGTGAAGGGAGGTCTGTAATCCGTCCTGTGGCTACCAGGAAGTCCAAGAAAACCAGCGTGGAAGGCATTGAAATGACGTCTCTGGAAGTAGGGAGCCGGGAACGCTACACAGGATTGGCTACGTGCTATCAGCTCCTTCTCCTGGCTTCTCGGTGATGTAATTTCCGTGCGTTCCACGCTGGTTTCGTTGGATTTTCTGGTGGCCACAGGAAGGATTTCACACCTCCCTTCACCTCTACGGCCCGTGAATACAGTGCGAGGACGTTGGGAGAGACCTGAGTGACACCTCACTACAGATGAGCAATTTTGAACCTATATCTTGTTAGTGTTTTGTATCTTGAGAAATTAAATTGTTTACACTAATACTACACTCAGGTGGTGCTGTATGTACATTTGTTATTTGAAAGTGGATTTTTTGCTGGCTTTTCACACGAAGGGTCTGGTCAGGTCCTGTCATTTTTTTCAGGCGGACCTCATTCAGCCCTATGGATCGGCGGGTGTAAATAGACTTGTGTCTGTTTACACCCATCTACCTCCATTTCAATCTGGTCCGCTAAAAAAAAAAACATAAGGGGATCGATCCACCCCACTTCATCTATTCTAGACGGATTGGAACGGAGGGCAGTTGGGTAAACTCACAGCAGAGTTGGTTTACTCACTGCCACCAGTACAGCAGAGCCGGCTCTGTCCATGTCCATTCCACATAAATGGAGCAGACACAGACCTGTCCTCCATCCGCTCTGCTCTGATCAGTAGAGGTTCCGTGGACAAATGATACCTTTTTTTTATCTAGATCTTTATACACAGTTTAGAGCTGCAGAAAGACAGCAAGGAACTTAAAGCTGTACACCAGTATAAGCAAATATTTTCTGAATACAAGAGAAACGTATTCTTGAGTCTTGGTGTGCTCTGTGTATTTTTTCCAGATCTGTACAGTAATCCAGTGTAAAACGTTACCTCTGTGCGGGAGTTTCCTTTTAATAAAAACGTGTCACTGCTGTGCTCCCTCTTTCTTCAGGGTGACAGGTCTTGTCTCTCTCTGCCCTCTTCTTTTTTTTTTTTTTTTTTGGATTGCAAAGGAATCTGCTGCACACAAAGTGCATTTATATCCTTTGTGGCTTTCAAGGAATGTGTTTTAATAAAACTTTTTGTGCCGCAGGTGAGCTTTAAAGGATAACTACAGCCAAAACTCATTTGGCTGTGCTTCTCCTGTGGATCACAGGAGTGCAGTTCGTTCTGCACTCCTGTGACCCGTTTTCAGAAGACATCGGGCAATCCAGCCTCTTCTGCCCCCTCCACAGCCCAGTGCTCCAGGGAGCATATGGGTGACTGACAGTCATGAGCTCTCTGCTCATCGAGCTGTGAGAACCGAGCGATCGGCGGGGTTTGAAAATTCAGTTCTCAGTCTTAGAGCCGGCGGGTGACGGATGCTGCATCGGTCCGATGCTGCATCCACCTAGGTAAGTAGGATTCTTAAAAACACAAAAAATCCTTAACTTCCCTTTTAAAGTAAGGAAAATTATGTTTTCAGCTAGTAAGGCCTTTGATGGTAATTCTCAAAGGACAGGAATAAAGAGAAGGACAATCCTTTGTCTGCATATATAATATGAGCTAATGCATATTAAAAGTGCCCTTATTAGTGCTTTGGGGGTTACAGTAAGGGTGAAGTATTTGTAATAGGTTGCTGCCATTATTTAAATGATTTTTACTACTGTCACTAGTCCTTTCCATGGTTAGCAAGTACACTCATCACAAAAACATTACATTTTTCAGGGTGGATACTAAAAAAAAAACAATGTGTTGTTGTGTTTTCAGTAGTTCTGATAATCCCCTGTCTGTCACATCCTCCTTGTGGTCACACTTGTGATGGGTCATCATCTCCCCTTCCTTTTTCAGAGAAGTTATAGAGCTCTCCTATAGATACAGACCCTTATGAGCTCATTGGTCAATTCACTGAGCGATCTGCATTTGTAAAAATTATACAATGGATCAATCAATGTTGGTGTTGGTTTTAGTCAGAAACTTACCTTTATTTGTTCACAGTGATGACCCAAGAGGTGGGTTTGTTCTCAAATTATGATCTATTCTGCCACACCTGGACCATTAAACTATAGAGCAGGAAGCCTTCCTTGGCTTGCAGATGAGGCTCAGTCTGGAGTCTAGTCACATTACGAAAAGCCACAGCATTCAATTGCAAGGTTTCCATGAAAGGTAAAGTTGATGTTTAGGTGAAGGTGCTTACTGGTTGCTTCTGCCTAAAGTCAGTCCCCTTTCTGCCTCTTTGGAAGAGATCCTGTACTTGAGTTTGTGGCATTTGGATCCATCAATATCATCATCTGGAGCAACAACTTCTGATGGAAAGTACCGTATATACTCGAGTATAAGTCGTTCCGAGTATAAGTCGAGGCCCTAATTTACCACAAAAAATAGGAAAAACTTATTGACCCGAGTATAAGACGAGGGTGAGAAATGCACAGCTACTGTAAGTGGAAAAGAGGGTCAACAATGCCAATTTGCAGCATCACTGTTCCCATTTGCATGCCTCACTGTGCCCATTTGCAGCGATAGGTCCCCTGAACTTCTAACTCGGTAGTTAAGGGTTCCTAGATGCCCCCTAGCTGCAGCCAAAATTTGGGGTCTCTGAACCCAAAGGGTCCCGAAATGACATTGCTGCAGATGGACACAGTTGACTGAATTTGGGGCCCCGTATCTCGGGGCCACTTAGTGCTAAGAACCCCAAATTTGGTGTGCAAACCCAGTGGAACTAGCACCATAAAATTTCCAAAGCTGGGGTTGCCAAGTGGCCTCGAGATACAGGGCCCCAAAGTTCAGTTCAGAAAATGTCAAGCACTTTTTTGCAGCAGAGAATGACATTTTCCGAACCGGTTTTGGGGCCCCGTATCTCAGGGCCACTTAGTGCTAGGAACTTCATCTGTGGATATGTTGTGGTACCAGTTCCACTGGGTTTGCATACCAAATTTGGGCTTCCTAGCACTAAGTAGCCCTGAGATACAGGGCCCCGAAGTCGGTTCAGAAAATGAATTTTTTTGCGGCAGAAAAGTGCTTGACTCGAGTATAAGTCGAGGGGGGCACTTTCAGCACAAAAAAATGTGCTGAAAAATTCGACTGATACTCGAGTATATACGGTAGCTTTCTTTTATATTTCTGATGGATCTTATTAGAGGAATATTCAACCTGGCTACAAAATGAACCATTGAAGTGTATGTTCACCCTAAAAAATATTAACTTTTGGTCTGTTAATTATACAATTGAAGAGGTATCCATTCACTACTCTAGCCCAGTGAAAATCATTGGTTAATAAGATTATCCAATATGAAAAAGTTATATTGATGAATAGACAATCCCCTAAAATTCCAAAACATTGGGACCTATGGTGTGATTTTACTCTCACATTAGTTTCAGGATGACCTTCCAAGCCTTAGACCCCATACTCCCTGGGCATTTAGCCCCGGTCCTGAGGCTCTGGCGTTTAGATTCTAGTGGTGGGCACAGGTGCACTGTCCAGCCCCGCTCCCTGCGTCATGTCGGATTCTGAGAGGCTTGACATCTGCCACTGGCTGGGTGGTGCTTCAAACAGTCTTCCTTTTGGGTATTTGTGCATGGGCACATACTTTTTAAACTTGGGCACCATTCAGTGCATTGTCCATCTGCAGCAGCTGACAGCCTCTCATAGTTTGACAGGCTGCTGACATTGGTGCTGGGTGGTTCACCAGTGAGCATGGGGCCTACAGGTATAACTACATCAGTCTCTTAGATTGTAAGTTCTAAGGAGCAGGGCCCTCTGATTCCTACTGTATTAAAGTGTATTGTATTTGTACTGTCTACCCTCAAGTTGTAAAGCTCTACATAAACTGTTGGCGCTATATACATCCTGTATAATGATGATAATAATAATAATAATCAGTCAGTATATGTTATGGGCCATGTGTTTTTAGAATGTATATATGTAACAAAAGCACACGAATAACTGTCACTATTCCAGTTGAGGGATACCTTCACCTTTAATAACATTACGTTACGTTACACCCATATTCAGGATGTAACATGTTACTGTTGGACCAGCCCCCCCGCACCCCCTGATCTCCTGTTGTGACAGCAAGCGGGGGATCTTCTCCCCACACTCGCTGTCACAAGTAAAAAAGCATGCCAGTGCGAGGCTTCACCCACCAAGCCGAATCATTCATTCAGAGTTCTGTGAATATGATAACTACAAGTACCATCAGCCTTTATGGCCGTCGGCTTGTGGATCTCAATGAACTACCAGGGTGCTATTGAGCGCTTAAGCTAGTTTTTTTAATCTTCCAGTCGGTTTGTAACTGCCTGCCCTTACAAGGTACGAGCATGCCGCTTACACTGAGAGTCTGCAGGAGTCCTTTTGCGCCAGCTTTGCAGGCTTATAGTAAAAATAAATAATAAACGCACATAATTTTTACCTGCAATTTATGTATTTATTTATTTCAGGTACCTGTATAGTGCTCTCAATTTTACTCAGTACTTTACATATACATTGTACGTTCAAATTGGTCCCTTATTTCAAGGCGTTTACAATCTAAGGTCCCTAACTCACATTCATACATTCACATACTAGGGCCATTTTAGACAGGAGCCAATTGACCTACCAGCATGTCTTTGGAGTGTGGGAGGAAACCGGAGTACCCGGAGGAAACCCACGCAGGCACAGGGAGAAGGTGCAACTCCAGGCAGGTAGTGTCATGGTTGGGATTCGGACCGACAACCTTTTTGCTGCTAGGTGAAGGTGAAAGTGCAATACGATGTGCATTTTTTTTTTTTTTTTTTTTTTTTAGAAAGGCGAACTTATCCTTTAAGTATTTATGAAGAACAGTCAATTGTTATGGCGCAATATAGACATCAGTCACTTCCATATTAGATATGAAGAGTATACAAAGTCTGTGGATATCGATTCTGTTCATGGAGAATTTCCCAGTTGATCAATTTTCCTCATATTGGCACTGTGGGGACCTCTACGTTATTTAGATCCAATAACCAGTTGATATGTCACAACAAACTATTACACAATGGGGTTTGAATGTAATCTATATTGGGTGACCTTGGTAAAGCGTGTATAGTGATTTAAAACTAAGACTTCCCAACCTTTGCTTGTACATCCTAAATGGTCGTAAACCCTTACAGCCAGTGAAGTGACTGGCCTCAGGTGATAACACAGAGATGAAACAAATCTTCCTACAGAAGTTGTACCTGTTTATCTGCAGTATTCCCTGCTCTACACCAGTTCAAAGACGAGACTTTTTAAAGTTTGTCCGAGTTGTCAAAAAACAGGGAGCAGTGAGCTAAAGTTACACTCTGCTCAGTAAAAAGAGCTCTGAGAGCTGATTGAAGGGAAGGGACACCACCCCCTTTTCAAACAGCACCTTTTTTCTCTTTGGTGTCAGGAAATTTTTTTCGGAAGTGATTTATGCTGATAGCAGAGGAATGAGGCCACAGACAGATATTAGACTTAGTTTGCGGGAATGAGACAAGTACAAACTAAAGAGGGATATGCTTGTTCATATTTCATGGCTGAAGTTTACAACCACTTTATTATATGTTCTGTGGACCTTCATGAAGCTATGGATTGTTAGGTGTACTGTATATACAGTGTGTCCACAGTATGCCATGTACTGTTTTATTTAAAAAAAAAAAAACAAAAAAACTTGATTTCACATAAAGTGAATGTAAACCCATGTTTTATCCCTTTAAAAATACTAGCCTGGTAATTGTACAGAGTAATAAAAGCATTTCCTTGCTACAGGAACAAGGTAAGAGAAGAAAAAATAATGCTGGAGCAATTCATTGGGGGTCTGCAGTTGTCTAAAAAAGGTTAAGAATTCTTGTTTTATATCAATGACTGTTACATTTCAACTTGAATGGTAAAATATTGTAAAGGTTTACATAGCGTGTAAGGGGTGGTGTGCACTATTATTTCACTTGTCATCTTTTTTTCTCTTATAGGGGACCAGGCCAAAAACTTCTTTCTACAATCAGGCCTTCCTCCAGCGGTTCTCGCAGAAATATGGTAAGATTTTTTTTTTTTAATCATAGGACGTTCCCATAATACAGTTAGCCACCATGTTTGTGTCTACAATGGCAAAAAAAACCTCCCCCCCCCCCCCCCCCAAAAAAAAAGACTAGACCTAACTTTGAAATGATTGCACAGAGCAGCCCAGATCCTCCTCTTCTCGGGTCCCTCGCCGGCACTCCTGGCCCCTCACTCCTGTTGAGTGCCCCCACAGCAAGCAGCTTGCTATGGGGGCAGCCGAGTTGCAGCTTTGTGTGTCCATTCAGACATAGAGCCGCGGTTCGACCCCACCCCTTCTCTCTTCTGATTGGCTAACTGAGTTTCACAGCAGCGGGAGCCAATGGCACTGCTGCTGTGTCTCAGCCAATCAGGAGGTAGAGTCCCGGATGACCGAGGCACTCGTGGACATCGCTGGATCGAGATGGAGCTCAGGTAAGTATTAGGGGGGCTGCTGCACACAGAAGGTTTTTTTTATCCTAATGCATAGAATGCAATAAGATAAAAAAAACTTCTGCCTTTACAACCACTTTAACTACTAGATAGTTGTCATAAGAGTGTGGTCACTCTGATGCCAGTTTTTTGATCTTGGTCATTTGAAATTTTTTTCTAGGTTTATGCTCTATCCCTTAAGTTAAACCATTACTCCTATTGCACAAAGGGCGTTTGCTTTGCTCCTCTGAATACCCACCAGAACTCCTGCAGGAGAAAAGCCACCTAAGCGTTTAGGCGTTTCAAGCGTGTGAATGTTATTGGATTCCATTGGGTTAATCTTCTGCATTGTGCAAAAAGGGTGTTTGATCCTGGATTCTCTGATCCTCCCCTTATTCCACTGACTTCAGAACAGGTCCAGATGAGACAAAGCTTCTGGAGTCAGGTTGCACATGCTCAGTTTAGTGTGTATTGCTAGAGAGTTTTTGTTTTTTTTTGGCTAGTGCATGTGATCAGCACAGGGCCAATCAGCACTGTCCAGACGGAGGGTCAGGGGTCCTTGATCCTGATAGGATAGCTCAGTGCAGTATGAAAACTCCTCCTACAAGCTTTAAGCAGGAACTAATAGAACTTACAAGACTGCTATATACTGCTGATGAGAAAAGGTATTAAGAAGTTTATATCTACAAAAGTAATTGCATTTCCATATTCTGTGTACTGTGGGAGACCAGATATAGTGAATGCAGGATACTGGGTTTAGTAAGTCCTGAAGAAGGGAGCGGGCCAATGCGCCTGAAATAAATGGGCTGTGGAGTTCACCACATGTTTTGGAATAAAACCTCTTTGGATTTTAACTTTTCAGTGTGGTGCTCCAAGTCAGTCTTTCATTTAACCATTATACTGGGTGCCCGAGGTTTCCTACGGAAGTCCCTCGGTATATGGGAGCATCCTACACATCACTCAGATGCCCCATCTGGATAACAGTGGTAGAGTATTGTAACAATACCAATCATATGTACGGAGTAAAATTCACCTAGGGTCCCAGCGCCATTCAGTCCGCCATCCCTGATATTTGTATAGGAGCTTTTCTTTTTTTAAGCTCTGATGAAAAAGAAAACTGATAGTGGGATCTTACCCCTAGATTCTTTGAAGTATAGCTAACTAGTGCTCAACTCAGCTTCTCACCATCCAACCAAAACGGAAATCTTTGTTTTTAGGTTGACTGGCCTTTTAAAGGAACATAAAACCTAAATAGCTATGTAATTGGTAAAAAAAGAGCAAGTAATACAAATTGACATGTATATGCCAGAATTTCAGGGGCTTTTCATCATTCTGATGCTCGGGGAATAAAAAGCTGCAATTCTCTTGGGCTCGGCTGTGCTAAAACTTTAATCTTCGTATTAATATGCATTTTTCACTCAGCAGACACTGGCAATCGCATTGATATTTGATTTAATACATGTTTAATTAATGAATGTTCTTGCATGTATCACGTCCATTATTTAAATCCGTGTTTGTGGGATTAGTTCTGTGCTGCTCTTAGTACTGTGCTTTTCACATTTTTATTGTAAATGTTTGCTGAACCCCCATTTTTCATTTCCCTTTGTAGTTGATTAATGTCTCTTAAAGTGAACCATACATGAGGGGGAAAAAAAAAAGAATAATCTGCATTTGTTAAGTAGCTGTTGTGTATAAAATGCATTTTGGTTTCCAAAGAACTTGGCTCCACCCAATATCTGTGGTAGACTTGGCATTCAGATAATGCCCAATGTTAGGCACAGCACAATTCAGCAGAGTTCCTGGTTGGGTCCTCCTTCACAATCCAATATAGTCAGAGTATTTAAAGGAACACTAATGTTGTTATTATTATTATTTTTTTAAATAACGAACATGTTATACTTACCTCCACTGTGCAGCTCGTTTTGCACAGAGTGGCCCCGAATCTGGTCTTCTGGGGTCCCTCGGCGGCTGTCTCAGCTCCCCCCCCGCAAGGACTCAACACCTTCATGCGAGCTCCCTCGCATGGTGTTTAGTTCTTTCGAGCGCACTTCCGTGATACAGCTGAGGGCCATAGCCACTCACTTTATCACTCTGCCCCTCCCCCTGGCACGCCGCGTCATTGGATGTGATTGACAGCAGCGCGAGCCAATGGCTGCGCTGCTATCAATCCATCCACTGTGACCAATCAACGGCCAGGCTGAGCGACGAAGAGGATGTGGGGAGCGAGCGCGGGACTTTCGAGGGGTCAGGTAAGTAAAACGGGGGGGCTGAGGAGGGGTGGGCGGTATTGTTAGATGTTTTTTCACCTCAGTGCATAGAATGCATTAAGGTGAAAAAACTTTTACCATTACAACAGGTTGAAGTTATAGTCTTACAACACTTGTACCACTTTTTTTTTTTTTTTTTTTTTTTTTTTTTTAATAGTGCTTATAATCCTATTTAAATTGCTTTGCTTAATAAATAAAATGGGGGTGAGTGGGAGGTGGGAGTGTTTCCATTCATTCTTCCATTGTCATACTGAGTTTGTTATATATTTATATATATATATACCATATTTATCGGCGTACAACACGCACTTTTTTCCCCTTAAAATCAGGGGAAAATCGCGGGTGCGTGTTATACGCCGATCCCCTGCGATCCCGAGCTGTCAGATCTTCAAAATCGCCGACCGCGATTTGAAAATGGCGCCGCCGGCGCCGAAATACACAGAGCCGGTCCTCGGCTCTTCTCGGCCACTTTCGGCTTCACTCGAGCGCTGCCCGAACCTAGCCGAGTGTACTCGGCTAGGTTCGGATAGCTCCGCTCACAGTCACGCCCATCCCGGGCGGGACTACGAGTGGGGCCGAAAGGGAACGAGAGCCGCCGCGAAGAGCCGAGGACCGGCTCTGTGTATTTCAGCGCCGGAGGCGCCATTTTCAAATCGCGGTCGCCGATTTTGAAGCCCAGGATGGCAGGGGATCACAGGATCGAAGGCTGCACTGGGGCAAGGCTGCACTGGGGCAAGGCTGCACTGGGGCAAGGCTGCACTGACATGGCTGCACTGGGGCAAGGCTGCACTGGGGCAAGGCTGCACTGGGGCAAGGCTGCACTGACATGGCTGCACTGGGGCAAGGCTGCACTGGGGCAAGGCTGCACTGGGGCAAGGCTGCACTGAGAAGGCTGCAATGATGGGCATTTAAATGTAAGTTTTTTTTTCCCTTCACCTTCCCTCCTAAAAGTTTTTTTTTTCCTTAAAATTCCCTCCTAAACTTGGGGTGCGTGTTATACGCCGGCGCGTGTTATACGCCGATAAATACGAATATATATATATATATATATATATATATATATATATATATATATATATATATATATATTCAGACCAAATATCACATGCGATAATGAAAATGTCAATTCACTATCCCTTTTATATGGTATTTACCTCAAAAGCAAACACTTTTGGTAAATCTCGGATAAAACTGCAATAAAGAGGAGTCCCCCCCTCCCCCCCCCACAAACAAAAATTAAGTCAGCTGCTACAAATACTGTATGTAGCTGCTGACTTTTATTATTAGGACACCTATCCAGGGATCCCACGATGTCGGCACCCCAGCCGATTTTCCGATCGGCTCTCGGATGCTGCCACCTCCATTCGTGGTAAGGGAAACCGGCAGTGAAGCCTTTCGGCTTCGCAGCTGGTTTCCTACTGCGCATTGCGTGAAGCGGTCTGTGCTTTCTAACTGGCCCGGGGGTGGAGGAAGGGGGCTGAACTTCTGAGGAATCTCAGCGCCGCGAGGTCTCCAGGAAGTGGGGATGGATACCTGTCAAAAACGTCAAATGTGGCACCGGAGGGGGGGAGGAACCAAACAAGTGGAGCTCCCTTTTGGGTGGAGCTCTGCATTAAAGTCAATTCACTAAAGAAAAAAAATAAACAAATGCATGCATTAAATAAGTATAGGCCGAGGTATGCAATAGTTAATGCTTTCTTTTCAGCTGGTTGTCAAGGAGTCGGCACCCGCCAGCATCCTTAATGACCAGGGATAAGCTGGTTGATATGGAAAGAAATATAAAGAAAAATTTGAATCGCGCTAAACCTGTGAATATAAACAGTTATAAAACATAAATTAAACACACAAAATGTGCAAACCATTAACAATTCAATGTGAATAGCAAATATATGTGAATAATTAATAAATCATGAACCTTGTGAATAGCATATATGAAAAATTTGTAAACCATGCAAGTTATAAGTAAAAAATCAATCCATATCAAAATAAGACAAACAGTCTGTGTATAAATGACTGGAGAGTGTCACATCCACCCGTGCACAAGTCAGGAGTAAAGTCCATCCACAGATGAGATGAATCTTCAACCGCTGATTGCCAAAAAATATGTGCAATCCACCACCACTATAGAAATAGTCACTTCTTACCACATGGCCACGATCCCCCGCTACAGAGGATTAGGAAAAGCATATAATCTAGGCACAGCTGTAACTTCAGAGCGCACTGAACGTGCTTGCTTGCTTGCTAGCTACTCTTCAGATCGCCTCATTAATGATCAAGCCCATGAGTGGATGCACATAGCATGTAAAAACATAAATGTTCCAATAGTGTAAAAACCTTCAGGTTTATTAAAAGATTAAAGCAAAGTAACGGACTTACAAACGTTGCATCAAATAGAGAGCCTGAAGTCTGATGTGTCAGCCGGTACACATTCGGACAAACCCGTCCTTCTGGAAACGCAAACAGTGACTCGAGGTGACGTCAGCACGTCGTCCTGCTCCTCCCTATGCGTTTCGTAAGAGAATTGCGTCATCCAGGGTATGGAGTCGGCACTTGTTGCGTCCTTAACGACCATGGCTCATCTGCTGTCAGCGGGGAATTGTGATTGACCCTGGATTTACTTTGGGGGACATTTATTTTTTTAATTTTTTCATTTAGGGCTTGTCAAAAACCGTGTCTTTATTTATTTTTACTTTGCCCATGTTTTTGGTGAATGAGTAGGAGTACTTAATCATGTGGGAAGGGAGTAAATGTGGGGGCCCCGTTGTTAAAGGGTGCTTCCACATTCCCATAAGTTACCCCCCTGCACCCCCACAACCAAGGCAAGGTTTGTAGGGAAGAGGCCCTTGCCCTCAGCATTAAAAGGACACCAAGCTATGAAAGTTGTTTTCAAAAAGGCAAATAGAGAACAAAGGACTAGTCACCATTATTGCCTGTCGTCTCTCTGCAGATTAACTTTTTTCCCCATTAGTGACAAACACTATATGACCAAAAGTATTGTGACACCTGCCTTTACACGCACATGAACTTTAGTAGCATCTTAGTCTGTAGGGTTCAATATTGAGTTGGGCCACCCTTTGCAGCTATAACAGTTTTAACTCTTCTGGGAAGGCTGTCCACAAGGTTTAGGAGTGTCTCTATGGGAATGTTTGACCATTCTTCCAGAAGTGCATTTGTGAGGTCAGGCACTGATGTGGATGAGAAGGCCTGGCTCACAGTCTCCGCTCTAATTCATCCCAAATGTGTTCTTTCAGATTGAGGTCAGGACTCTGCAGACCAGTTAAGTTCCTCCACCTCAAACTCGCTTATCCATGTCTTTATGGACCTTGCTTTGTGCACTGGTACTCAGTCATGTTGGAACAGGAAGGGGCCATCCCCAAACCGTTCCTACAAATTGAGAGCATGAAATTGTCCAAAATGTCTTGGTGTGCTGACGCCTTAAGAGTTCCTTTCACAGAAACTAAGGGTCCAAGCACAACCCCTGAAAAACAACCCCACACTATAATCTCCCCTCCACCAAATGATTTGGACCAGTGCACAAAGCAAGGTCCATAAAGACATGGATGAGCCAGTTTGGGGTGGAGGAACGTGACTGGTCTGCACAGAGTCCTGACCTCAACCCGATAGAACACCTTTGGGATGAAGTAGAGCGGAGACTGTGAGCTAGGCCTTCTAGTCCACATCGGTGCCTGACCTCACAAATGCACTTCTGGAAGAATGGTCAAACATTCCCATAGACACACTCCTAAACCTTGTGGACAGCCTTCTCAGAAGAGTTGAAGCTGTTCTAGCTGCAAAGGGTGGGCCAACGCATTATTGAACACTGCTGTAAAGGCAGGCGTCCCAATACTTTTGGTAATATTAGTGTACCATTCCTTGTCCTAAACTGTTTCTCTTGTGCATCCTGGTAGAGGCAGGGCTTCGTTTCCCCATGTCAGAGCTGCCCCTCTAATTACTAGCGAAGAAATACTAAAACAGCATCTGGAAAGAAAGAAGTAGCACAAAAGCAGGAAGATACGTGCATTGCAGCTTCCACATCAGCAAAGAGAACATTGAGCAGCACGGTAGTGACTGCACAACATCTCCTGAGATGAGCAGCCCTAAGGACAGCAGTGTTTTAGATGATCTCACACTGCAGATTTACAGATGTTGGGCTACAGAACAGGAGTGCCTAACAGTCTGACTGTCTGAAAGTGTGCTGCTATTTTTCAGCCAACAAGACAATGGTTAAAATGCTTTTAGTGTATGGTTTGACACCATTACTTTTTTGAAATGTACACTATAAGACCCAAAGTGCTGCAGAGTCATGGCGCTTACCCAAAACATGTAATTGTACCTTGAAATGGGTCTGCCACATGTCAGGCTGACAAACTGATGATTACTGTCATTGTATAGTTTCCATGCAGTTTTAGTAAGCACTTTTTTTTTTTTTTTCCCTTCCACAGGGCCCTGTCGGACCTCAACAAAGATGGCAAGATGGACCAGCTGGAGTTTTCCATCGCAATGAAACTCATCAAACTCAAGCTACAGGGACAGAATTTGCCAATGATCCTCCCACCTGTTATGAAGCAGCCACCTGTATTTTCGCCACTAATGTCCTCCCGCTATGGTATGTCTTTCTAAATTTGTTATGTTTGTGATGACCCACTCTGCATCTGATTCCAAGATTAAAATGGAACTAAACTGTATCTGAGCACCACAAACTGAAAACCCTACATTAGTTTTTAATATCCAAAGCAAACTCGCCCATCCATCTATGTCTCCATGCTTTATTTTGTTGAAAAATTACTTTGAAACCCCCCTATAATTTCTAGCCAAAGCCATCATAAGTACAAATGATTCATGTAGCATTTACTTCCTGAAATCCATCTGCCCTTAGCTCAGACAAGCAGACAGGAGGGGGTGCTTAGCTAAGAGAGCCCCTCCTCCCATATGGAAGGAAAAAAAAGACTCACGGGATGTATACCATCATTTTGTCCTAGGCCAGAAATTAGGGAGCAGTTAAAGAAATGTAAAAAAATATATATATATATATATATATATATATATATATATATATATATATATATATATATATATATATATATATAATATACAGTACCTTCCTATCTACAGTATTTACTAATGGTAGCAGCATAAGGATTAAAAATAATGTTGATTGAGAGACTTTAGTTCCGCTCTAAGAGCCCTTTCACACTGGGGCGGTTTGGAGGCGCTATTGCGCTAATAATAGCGCCTGCAAACCAACCCGAAAGTGCCGCTTCTTTAATTCCAGTGTGAAAGCCCCGAGGGCTTTCACACTGGAGCGATGCGCTGGCAGGACGGTAAAAAAAAGTCCTGCCAGCAGCATCTTCGGAGCGGTGAAGGAGCGGAGTGTATACCGCTCCTGCCCATTGAAATCAATGGGCCGGCGCGGCTATAGCGCCGGCAATGCGCCTCTGCAGAGGCGCTTTAAGGTGGTATTTAACCCTTTCTCGGCCGCTAGCAGGGGGTAAAACCGCCCCGCTAGCGGCCGCATACCGACGGTAAAACGCCGCTAATAATAGCGGTGTTTTACCGCCGGCGCCGCCCCTGCCCCTGTGTAAAGGGCTCTAAAGGAAAACTCCATATTTACTAAATGAATGACTTAACATGCATAACACAGAAAAATAGAAAAAAAACAAGTATATGCACCAAAACCAACTTTTTTGTATTATCATGTATATTTGCTACACAGGAAATTTTTAAAGTTTATGTCACTAAAAATGAACTTTTGCAATCTGTAGCCAACAATGATAGACCGCTTTAGGCTTATTTGGGTTAGTTGGTTGATATCCCATTGGTAAAAGCTTTGTGATTTGCATGGCTTGATTTATGGTCAGTGGTTAGTGTGAAGGAAGGAAAAGAGTGACTCACCTAACTTCTTAGAGGAACGCCTGCATGAGTAAAAGCTACCAGTGAAGTCTTATGACAAGATGTTGTCTTCTTCTTTTTGGTTGTGTTTTGTTTTAGGTCAAGAAGGTCAAATCATAACCCCTTTTGTCTTGAAACCTTAAAGTAGAACTATAGACAAAACTTTTTTTTTTTTTATTTTGGATAGTTATAACCCGTGTCAACTTTGTTTGTTTTTTTGCCATCTGTGTCCCTTTGTAGAGATTTCTCTTTACTTCCTGTCCCATAGTTAAACAGGAAGTGAGATGAAATCCCTGCAAATTAAGGGGATTCTTTGGGGACCCCCAGCTCACTGGAACTAGTTTCCCCATTGGAAGATTTCCCCTCTATTACTTTTCTGAGGATCAGTGTTAATTTTGGCAGAAAATTTTGATTCAGTTTTAGTCTTGATCTTAGGACTAAAATGGCATTTTAGTTTTAGTCCCATTTTAGTCTTCTGCAATTGTTTTAGTTTTAGTCGTATTTAGTCGACTAAATCTTCAGTACATTTTAGTCGACTAAAACTCATTTTAGTCGTCTAAAATCTAATGGGTGTAATTAAATTGTAATGCATTAGTTAACATTTCTCTACAATATCCAAACTCATTATATACTGAAACAACAATAAGGGCAGAAATAGTCAGCAAACAGCACCACATCCCATGCTATATGAAAGAAAATAGAAAAGGGGAGGGGGTTTTGGAAAACACCCCAGGGACTTTTAAGGTGCTTAAATTGTGTAATAAATGAACTGAAAAGACATGTATGATGTATTTATAAAAAATATATTAGTTTTATTGAAAATTTACTATTAAAATACGTCATTGTAGACAAGACATACCAATTTTACATATATCTCAATATGTAAACCCTTCATGGGCATACGATTAAAAAAAAACACCACTTGGTTCAACAATTATTTACCACTCAACATGTTTCGCTCCAATATGAGCTTCTTCAGAAGTTTTGTCATGGATTGTAATAAGCTCTAGACAATGAATAGAAAGAACATATATGAGACATAATATTAAATCATTTTACAATAAAGCTAACACTCTAAGATATAGACACTCTAAGACATAAATGTGAACATTGGATCATACATGCAGCGGGCAAAGGCAATCCAAACAATACAAGATATGTACATAGGGAAAAATAATAAAGCATTGATATTGATAATCTTACCAGGCTGTCATACATTGCAGATATATTAAGAATAAATAAACAAAACTTGCTGCAGTCTTGTCATCACTGTAAAGGCTCTCATGTCATGTGTTTTCCATCTCAATAAGGCCACAGAGGGATCTAAAAGTTTTGTGTATCCTTAATGGGGAAAATAAAAATCATCAAAAATTAACATGGTGAATGTTTGGGCAAGGGCATCCAAACTGACCCAAAATTAATTCATAAACAGATTTTTACCTTTTTAATAGAATCGATGATCAATTGCTGGAGGTAGAAACGCCTCCCAGCAAAAAAGAAGGGGCAATAGCAGGTCAGCGAGTTATAGGGAAGCCATGGCCGAGACTTGAAGAATCAAACATGAAACAAGTCCTCATGAATCCAGTTCTGAATAGTAAAATAAAGATAGAGGGAACAATGCTGATTACAAGCTCAAAGGTGCAGTTCCTGTCAAGATTAGACATAACTGCACAACAAACTTACTTGTAGAGATGAAAAGGCAAGGGATTTAGAAGCGATAACACACCCTTCTTAAACTGAACAGCCTGTAACGGGGGGTTTGCGGTGTATGGCCGCCTTTTATAGACCCTCCATCCCAGCGGCGTCTGACATCACCGCCGGAATGCGGACGTCCATTGGGATTGCCCAAGCAGCTGGAAGGGAGACGCAGCAGCGTCATTAACCGACGCTCGCTGCGTAGAAAATCAATTCTGCGCATGCGCGGAACAATGTATTGCATCTGGAGCCACAGAGGCCGAAAAACCCCATCTTGGAAGAGGGGCGACTGAAAAACAAATGCAGTGGCGTCGTTATTAGACGCCGACCACGTCAGAATGTCAGCTAAGCGCATGTGCAGAGCGACACACCACAAACAGGACAACAGAAGCCAAAAATCCCATCTTGGAAAAGGGGGATAAAGGCTGATTGTAATGGGCTAGAAAGAAATCTATATAAAAAATGTGTATCAAAGAAACCATTAGACACAAGGATCAAAATAGTATATATTAAATACCAAAATACATTGATCCAAGATGGACGTAATATTGAATGTCAATAAAGAATGCTAATACCATCCATACTGCAAAACGATACCAGCATCTCTGTTTATGAATTAATTTTGGGTCAGTTTGGATGCCCTTGCCCAAACGTTCACCATGTTTATTTTTTGATGATTTTTATTTTCCCAATTAAGGATACACAAAACTTTTAGATCCCTCTGTGACCTTATTGAGACAGAAAACACATGCCATGAGAGCCTTTACAGTGATGACAATACTGCAGCAAGTTTTGTTTATTCTTAGTATATCTGCAATGTATGACAGCCTGGTAAGATTATTAATATCAATGCTTTATTATTTTCCCTATGTACATATCTTGTATTGTTTGGATTGCCTTTGCCCGGTGCATGTATGATCCAATGTTCACATTTATGTTTATACACCAATTTGTTAATCTTAGAGTGTTCGCTTTATTGTAAAATGATTTAATATTATGTCTCATATATGTTCTTTCTATTCATTGTCTAGAGCTTATTACAATCCATGCCAAAATCCTGAAGAAGCTTGTATTGAGTGAAACATGTTGAGTGGTAGATTGTTGTTGAACCAAGTGGTTTTTTTATTGTATGCCCATGAAGGGTTTAAATATTGTGATATATGTCAAATTGGTATGTCTTGTCTACAATGACATGTTTTAATAGTAAATTTTTAATAAAAATAATATATTTTTTATAAATACATCATACATGTCTTTTCAGTTCATTTATTACACAATTTAAGCACCTTAAAAGTCCCTGGGGTGTTTTCCAAAACCCCCCTCCCCTTTTCTATTTTCTTTCATTATATACTGCTGGAGTGAAAAAACTAATATGTTATTATTTATGGTATTGAGGTATGAACATGCACTACAGACCAGTGTTAATTTTGAAGTCAAATTTCAATTTAGTTTTAGTCTTAGTCTTTTGACTAAAATGGCATTTTAGTTTTAGTCCCATTTTAGACTTTTGACTAAAATGCCATTTTAGTTTTAGTCGTATTTTAGTTATCTCAAGTTGTTTTAAATTATAGTCGTATTTTTGTCGACTAAAATAGTATTCATTTAGTCGACTAAAATATTTTAGTCGACAAAATTAACACTGCTGGGGACAACCCAAACTTTGGGGGTTTTCTTTTACTTTCACTTTCAATGATAATGGTAAACAAGGACTAATAGAGAGGGGGGAATCTCCCTAACAGGGACACAGACAGCAATACAAACTGACTGATGTTCCAATCCCCCTCCACTCTATCCAAAACTAAAAAAAAGTTTTGCCTTTTAACTCCACTTTAAATCTTTTGCTACCTTGTGGGTATGCAGGCAGCAAAAGCACAATTGGACTTTGTTTTCGGGACTTAAACTCATCACCATCAGCAATATGAAAAAAAAAATACAAGATACCACCAGATAAAGTAGATAATAAAAATGATACCCTTATGTCTTTTTTATTTAATAGGATAAACATTACAGCAGTTTTTGCATTTTTATTTCTTTGAGAACAGCATAGTTTATATTGGACCAGTGGGCTGTGGCTCGGATGCAACCCTGTGCTTGCACTGGCGGCCCTGGTGCACTATTCCTTCCACTGATCTAAAAAATGGGACCCACTTTCTTCCAAGGACACTAATGGTGCACTCTTTGTTTCACTGACACACCAATAATCAAGTGCTATTCCTCCCGCTGACACCATTGTTGGGGCACAGTTCCCCCACTGACACCATTGTTGGGGCACAGTTCCCCCACTGACACCATTGTTGGGGCACAGTTCCCCCACTGACACCATTGTTGGGGCACAGTTCCCCCACTGACACCAGTGGTGGGGCACAGTTCCCCCACTGACACCAGTGGTGGGGCACAGTTCCCCCACTGACAGCAGTGGTGGGGCACAGTTCCCCCACTGACAGCAGTGGTGGGGCACAGTTCCCCCACTGACAGCAGTGGTGGGGCACAGTTCCCCCACTGACAGCAGTGGTGGGGCACAGTTCCCCCACTGACAGCAGTGGTGGGGCACAGTTCCCCCACTGACAGCAGTGGTGGGGCACAGTTCCCCCACTGACAGCAGTGGTGGGGCACAGTTCCCCCACTGACAGCAGTGGTGGGGCACAGTTCCCCCACTGACAGCAGTGGTGGGGCACAGTTCCCCCACTGACAGCAGTGGTGGGGCACAGTTCCCCCACTGACAGCAGTGGTGGGGCACAGTTCCCCCACTGACAGCAGTGGTGGGGCACAGTTCCCCCACTGACACCAGTGGTGGGGCACAGTTCCCCCACTGACACCATTCTTCTGTGATTGGGCAGGAGGGAGGGGGCAGGTACAGCTTCTGCATGCGACGCTGCAGTAGCTGAAACAAGAAAGTCCAGCGTTGCTATGCCAGAACTATAGCAATAACTATGCTGCCCGTGCTCAGTGAAAAGAAAAATTGGAAATTAAACAGATAAGTCCACGATGGGGCATGCTACTCGTTGGACTTAACCCCTAGTCAGGCCGGGACTGGAAGAAAAAAATAGGCCCGGGCATTTTAGACTGAGCAGCCCATGGTATAGTTACCGTCCCCTTCCCCAATCCCCATCCTAATGGAGGTGGGGGGTCGTAGAGCATGGGTGGACAGAGAGCACGAGGGGATGGCAGAGAGCATAGGGGGATCTGGAGAATGTGGAGGAGTGGTGAGCATGGGGGGCCGAAGAGCACGGGGGGGGGGGGGGGCAGAAAGCATGGGGGGGGCTTGAGAGCACTGGGGGGGGGCACGCCTGGGAGCACGGGGCAGAGAGCACTGGGGGGTGGAAAGGGTTAGTTCACCTTTGCAAACAAAAAAATGCCTATGCAAAGTGTCTGTAGATAAAAAATAAACTGCGGTTGGGTATTCGCATTATTATAGGCGTGGACCATTTACATACCCCCGTAGCCTGACATAAAAACTCCCAGAGATGGCATCATTCTGCCTTGTTACTAAGATGCTCCCAGCCATTGCTGCTCTCCCTTACCATGACAGATGTGAGCTCGCAAACCCCCAAACGCGTGTTCTGAGCTCAGAGCTGCAGCAACAAAGGAGAGAGTGCGCATGCAAGGGTATTTGAATCAGCTGGCAGTGTCTTGACAACAAGACAGGGTGCAATCATGCCATCTGTGGGAGTTTTTTGGCCAGGCTTAAGGCCTACAGCTATAGCATTACTTAAATAGTTCACCTTTACGGAACAAAAGTGAACTAACACTAGAATCCTTACCCGCACCCCCCCATCCCCCAAGTCCCGTTTCCCCCCGGTACTTGCCTCCAGTGATGCTGAGCTGTCAGGGCTCCCGCAGCCAGCCCGCTCTTCTCCTTCTCTGTGCAGGGCTTCTGCAGTGGACCAGGTTGTTTCTGGTAGGTCAATGATGTCCTAGTGAATTGATCTGATCCGTCCTGCACAGAGAACAGGGAGAATCGGGGAGCTTTTAAATCCCTGGACCACTTGAACCAGCTCCATGGAAAATGGTCGCTCGGCATCACCGGATGTTAAGTACGGGGGGGGGGGGGGGGGCGTTGGGGATGGCAAGGTGTGTATGGTGTTAGTCTTTTCATTTTTTTTCTGTAAAGGTGATTAACTTTAGTCAGATCTGCACAGTTTTCTTTTTCTTTTTTTATCTTCAGGCACCCCTTATCTGCATTGGCAGAAAAAAGTGAACTTTAACATGGGGTTAGAGGTCTCCTTCCATCTGATAGATTCTTTGTCAACTGCTTTTCCTTATATATATTGTTTTTTCTTAGCTTCTAGGTGTACAGTGTAAAGCCAAGCATGCACGGATTGAAATTTGGCTGGTTCAGCTGGGCTCAGTTGAATTTCCATCTATGTATGGGCACTGCGGTTGTGCAGAATCTATTGTTGCTGATCAGTGTATTCTGACGGTGGGGATGTCTCCCTGCTGTCAGAATACAAAAGACTAAGTGAGAGGATTCCCCTAGATAGATAGATAAATATATATATATATATATATATATATATATATATATATATAGATATATATATATATATATATATATATATATATATATATATATATATATATATATATATACACTACCGTTCAAAAGTTTGGGGTCACCCAAACAACTTTGTGTTTTCCATGAAAAGTCACACTTATTCACCACCATACGTTGTGAAATGAATAGAAAATAGAGTCAAGACATTGACAAGGTTAGAAATAATGATTTGTATTTGAAATAACATTGTTTTTACATCAAACTTTGCTTTCATCAAAGAATCCTCCTTTTGCAGCAATTACAGCATTGCACACCTTTGGCATTCTAGCTGTTAATTTATTGAGGTAAGCTGGAGAAATTGCACCCCACGCTTCTAGAAGCAGCTCCCACAAGTTGGATTGGTTGGATGGGCACTTCTGGCGTACCATACGGTCAAGCTGCTCCCACAACAGCTCAATGGGGTTCAGATCTGGTGACTGTGCTGGCCACTCCATTACCGATAGAATACCAGCTGCCTGCTTCTGCTGTAAATAGTTCTTGCACAATTTGGAGGTGTGTTTAGGGTCATTGTCCTGTTGTAGGATGAAATTGGCTCCAATCAAGCGCTGTCCACTGGGTATGGCATGGCGTTGCAGAATGGAGTGATAGCCTTCTTTATTCAGAATCCCTTTTACCCTGTACAAAGCTCCCACCTTACCAGCACCAAAGCAACCCCAGACCATCACATTACCTCCACAATGCTTAACAGATGGCGTCAGGCATTCTTCCAGCATCTTTTCATTTGTTCTGCGTCTCACAAACGTTCTTCTTTGTGATCCAAACACCTCAAACTTGGATTCATCCGTCCACAACACTTTTTTCCAGTCTTCCTCTGTCCAATGTCTGTGTTCTTTTGCCCATCTTAATCTTTTTCTTTTATTGGCCAGTCTCAGTTATGGCTTTTTCTTTGCCACTCTGCCCTGAAGCCCAAAATCCCGCAGCCGCCTCTTCACTGTAGATGTTGACACTGGTGTTTTGCGGGTACTATTTAATGAAGATGCCAGTTGGGGACCTGTGAGGCGTCTGTTTCTCAAACTAGAGACTCTAATGTGCTTATCTTCTTGCTTAGTTGTGCAACGCGGCCTCCCACTTCTTTTTCTACTCTGGTTAGAGCCTGTTTGTGCTGTCCTTTGAAGGGAGTAGTACACACCGTTGTAGGAAATCTTCAATTTCTTTGCAATTTCTCGCATGGAATAGCCTTCATTTCTAAGAACAAGAATAGACTGTCGAGTTTCAGATGAAAGTTCTCTTTTTCTGGCCATTTTGAGCGTGTAATTGACCCCACAAATGTGATGCTCCAGAAACTCAATCTGCTCACAGGAAGGTCAGTTTTGTAGCTTCTGGAAGGAGCTAGACTGTTTTTAGATGTGTGAACATGATTGCACAAGGGTTTGCTAATCATCAATTAGCCTTCTGAGCCAATGAGCAAACACATTGTACCATTAGAACACTGGAGTGATAGTTGCTGGAAATGGGCCTCTATACACCTATGTAGATATTGCACCAAAAACTAGACATTTGCAGTTAGAATAGTCATTTACCACATTAGCAATGTATAGAGTATATTTGTTTAAAGTTAGGACTAGTTTAAAGTTAGCTTCATTTAAAAGTACAGTACTTTTCCTTCAAAAATAAGGACATTTCAATGTGACCCCAAACTTTTGAACGGTAGTGTATATATAGATATATATATATAGATATATATATATATATATATATATATATATATATATAGATATATATATATATCTATATATATATAGATATATCTATATATATATAGATATATATATATATATAGATATATATATATATATATATATAGATAAAGATATTTATATTTTTGCATGTAGGAGAATAGTGTCAGGACTGGCCCAGTAGGGAAGTGGTTAACGTCTCAATTTCTTCTGGGCCTAGTCTAAGAAAGTTTTCTCATATGCTTTTATCACTGTCTGTGTCTTCATTAATATTTTCTCACCCCCTGTGTGGTCACTAGGGCACGTTGTCTTAAAAATCTATAGCCTATGTGTTTGTACTTTCCTTTGTATGCATCTGTTACTACGCTACCCTGTTTCCCCGAAAATAAGACCTAGCGTGATTGTCGGTAATGGCTGAAATATAAGCCCTACCCCCCAAATAAGCCCTACCCTATTTCCCCGAAAATAAGCCCTCCCCTCAAAATAAGACCTACAAGGACTTTAACTAGGGCTTATTTGGGGGGTAGGGCTTATATTGCAGCCTTCACCGACAATCACGCTAGGTCTTATTTTCGGGGAAACAGGGTATACATACATTTTGTGGCTGTAGACAGCAGAAGTGTATGTAGCATTTGCAATACCAGGTAATAATTCTTGGGAAGAATACAATCCATTGTTTTGTGTTTTTTGTTTAGGAATGGGGAGTATGCCAAACTTGTCCATGCCACCATCTATGCCCCCGCTGTTACCATTTGCACCCACTTCACTGACCTCAATGGGCTCTCTGCCACCCTTGCCTATGTCTAGTCCCTTGGTGCCTTCTGTCGGCTCATCATCAACATTGCCAAATGGAACATCCAGTCTCTTGTCCTCCTTCCCTGTGCCTTTGTCTTCAAGTAAGTGTTTCCTCTCCATGGTTTTCTGTTGTGAAGGATGATGATCCAGTCTTCTGCTGCTCAATTGCATGTTAATCTATGGAACATTCATTTAACCGCTTAATGTAATGGGCTAAATGCGGATCCCACAAGATATATTGTGAAAATGCAGGTAATGCCTATTGATGGTGACACATGTCCTTGCTCTGTGTGGTTCCCTGTGTTTATGTATGTCGGGGGGTATAATATGTAACCACTTTGTGGGTAAGTATGCTTGTTATATCATTGGTGCTAGAGAAAATATATTCATTTCACTACTAGGCTTAGGGGCATATTTAGTAAATCAGTATATTTGACATTCATCAAATATTCACTGCATGTCTCTAATTTTAAAACACATGCAACAGAAGGATTCTCCTTTATTGAATGTTTTGTCAATGTCACATTCGCTGCTTTATAAATATACCCCTTAGGATCGGTTCACACTGGGGCGATTGGGATCCGACTTGTACGCCCTCAAGTCGCCCCAAGTCGCTTTGCATTTAGGTTAACATGGTAGGCAATGGGAGCGTATTAATTGACACTACTGAAGTCGCTCCGACTTCAGAAAAGACTCCTGTACTACTTCTATCCGACTTGTAGGCGACTTGTACCCATTCAACTCAATGTAAGTCGCCTGCAAGTCGGATCTCTCTGTAAAGTCAAGCGACTTTGCAGAGAAAACCCCTCCCTCCCCCCCTCCCTCCCAGAGAGGTGATTGGCCACAGGCGAAGTCGCCTGTCATGGAGGCGACTTCAAGTCGCCTCGTAATTTGCCGAAGTCGCGCTGAAGCCGCGTTGAAGTCGCGGTACAAAGTCGCGCTAAAGTCGTGTTGCCCATGTGTGAACCGACCCTTACTGTCTACATATTGAGCTCTGGCAATCCTGGGATAATAATGATATCATACACAAAAAATAAAATAAAGAGAATCATTCTATTCTTAAAAATCAATTTCAGACGTTAAAGCCAATTCAGTAGGATATGTTTTAAGCAAACTACAGCTGTGCTAAAATCAGACACTTAAAGCTCAACACAAGGAATTCAGCCACTTTGTAAAATCTGCTGGCATACTATGAGTTAAGTCCATAAGGTGCATGCCACTTTGTGGACTTATCTTTTATTTACATCTGGCAGTTTTATAGAGCCCGAGAACAGCTATCGCTACGCTTCCAGAGCTCTGACAGGAGAGACGCTGACATGAGAGTCTCCTACAACAGCAGCACTGCTCGCCCTTCTCCTCTGCTCTCCATTCACAGGAGCCTTTGTATTTTGTAAGTGATTGGCAGGAGGAGCGGAGGGGCGGATGGGACTCTGCAGCTGCAGTAGCTGAGACCAGAAGGTCCAGCATTGAAGCACTGGAACTATAGCAATAGCTATGCTGCCTGTACTTGGTAAAAATAAAAAATGTAAATTAAAGAGGTGGCACGCACATTGTTTTACTTTCCCCCTTAGTAATCCAGAGCATTGTACAAAGTGGCTGAATTCCTGGAGTTCAGCTTTAAAGTGGCATCCCTTTAAAAATTATGCTGCCAGCACATTGTTTTTTTTAGTCCCTCTACAAAGTCCTACAAATAGCCATTGATACTACCAGTGAAGTTCACCTAATGTGGCACCAATGCTACACTGTTCCTGAGCTCTGAGTGGAGTTTCACTTTAAAGTGGTAGTAAACTGGAAGATTAAAAAAAACATACTTTGAATCGTGGCTCTTTCAAACCATGTATGGGCAGGCTGAATCAATCGATCAACTTTGGTACAACCAGCTTGCTGGCTTTTACCTGTGATTACCGCTAGCGGCTGCTATAACCGCTAGCAATGATCACTGTGTCTCCATGGCGCGGCAGGAGGGATTGTCGCATCAATACTGTCTGTGTTGATGGGGGGAATTGAGCGGATTTCTTTCCTGCAACCCGTGGTAAAAATTTTCAACACCCACCATGTTATTCTCTAGGCCTCTGCTTTAAAAATATATAATGTTTGGGGGATCTGTGTAATATTCTAGCAAAAAATACTGATTGTTACATGTAAACAAGTGCCAGAAAAGGCCTGGTCTGGAAGTGGTTGTAGGGTTACCTTTAGGTAAAACATAAACAAATGGACTTTATTACTATTTTAATGTAGTCTGTGCCTGATTGCACTACAGGTGGGGTGTTGGTATCGACATTATCACTGCAAATTTACAAGTCTGTAGCTTGTTAGTCAGCACTTTTACATCCCAACCTGTTCCATAATGATAAAATAGCCGCTTTGTGCCTATACTACAAAATCATTTGCAGTGCTGGCACATGAATAATGACTTTGGGCTTGTCAGTGCCAGACCTGCTTTGCTACCGACATACAAATATCCCCAGCTTATGTTGCAGTCGTGTCGCTTGCTGTAATTTAAAAGGGGGCTTAACCTGGAAGCAGCTTGCTGTGAAATATTCTGTGATATCGGTTACATGCTGGGCCATGTATGTGAATATGTCTCATTGTTAATGTATGAATGTGTTTCAGCACTGCCCCATAACAGCTCACTCTCTCTAATGACCGGAGGATTCAGCAGCATGCAGAAGACTCAATCTCTCATAGACCTGGCCTCCAGCAGGTATGAATCTCTGTCTGTGTGCATTAAACAGTAGTGTATAGTGACTCTGGGGGGGGGATGTACTAAAACTGGAGCAGCTTTGCGTAGTAACCAGTCAGCTTCTAGACTCGGCTTGTTCAGTTAGCCCTCATTCACATTGGAGCGACTTGTCATGCGATTTGATAGGTCAAATCGCATGACAAGTCAAATCCTATTGCCAGCAATCGCACCGTTCCAATGGGTTCGATGCCGACTTTGCGGTGCCACGTCATTTTGAAAAAGTAGTTCCTGCGCTACTTTTGACGATTTCGGGTATGACTTGCATTAGACATCTGTGCATGAAGCCGTAAAGATGTCTTCCAAATTGCACCTGAAGTCGCACTAACGTAGCTTTGAAATCAGATGAAGTCACATGATTTCACAGCCACCGTCCATATGAATGAGGGTTATAGCTTTGAAACTAAAAGCTAGAAGCTGCTCGATTGCCATGCACTGCTGCTCCAGTCTTAGTAAATTCCCCTCTCTGATCTTTTTCTAAAAAAAAAAAATAATTGAAAGCACTAGAAGATAATGAATATTTACCTCTTTACCAAGTGCTAAATCCTCTGGCAATGCTTTCAGCATTCAACAATTTCTAGCGTGTTGATAGCTTCTGTCTTCCACCACGTGCTGTGGTTCCGCCTGCTAGCCACTATGTCACTATAGGACACATGAGGCCAGCTGGAAGGACCATTGAGCACAGCTTGAGTCCAGGCATTTGCCACACCTGGAAGTGTATCAGATCTGAAGATTCTGCCCGTGGCTTAAGTACCACAGATTTCAGACTTGTCGCCCACTGGAGAGGTAAGTATTCAGTGTTTCCTATTGCAAGAACAGCGCTTTAAGCTTTTGTGGAGAAGTTTTAGTCACTTTAAAGCTGGACGCTAGGAAGATTTAAATATATGTTACGTATTCTAAATTCTTTTTAGCTAAATGTATTTCCTTTCTCATTCATTTGAGTTTTACTTCTGGGTGCAAAAGGATTGGACTCTGACAACTTTAAAAAAAAAAAAAAAACTGTAAGTCCGTCCAGGATAACAATTGTCACCATATGCAAAAAAAGTGCGTTTTTTATTATTATTTTGTCAAAAGGGGAACTTAATCTTTACTACTTAGTCTACTGCTACTACTACCAAATTAATTGAGCATGTTTAGGCTCTTATGGATGTAGTATGCATGACTCTAAAACTAGAGAATCAATCTGTTGATTCCACCAGTGCTGCCAGTGCTGTTGCCATGCTTGGATCATTTGTAACCTTACAGACTTTCTCTTTGCAACAGTTCTTATTGATAGTTCTCTACTGAGATTGGAAGCACCACAAAAGTGGTCAATTCCAAACATGAAACAAAAAACACCTGATCCACCTGACCTTCAATGAGCTGTGTCTCTATGGACAACGCTTGATAAAATTATCAAGGATGCTACTGGCAGCACAAGCACCCATATTCAGCAGCAGATGCATGAGGAACAAATTGTAGAGCCTTCATCCTCTTTGGCTGTTAAACGTCCAGTTTCTTGACCTACTTATTGAGACCCCCAAGTTTAACTCCCAGTCCACCTTAAAGACAAACAGCAAACAACCCTTCCTCGCCATGAAGGTGCGCCCCACTTTCCACAGTCAGTAGACATTTGTTAACTTTTGCGGACATTTGGACAGCTTGCATCTCAGATGCATGGGTATAGGTAGTGCTATCCCAGGACTTACAAACTGGAGTTTTGTTCCCTGCCTCCTCTTTGGTTTTCCCACCTCCAACCTTCCTGTGTCCCTGCTCAGATTAGCAGATCTCCATTGAGTCTTTTGGGGTCTTCTTCGCCAAGGTGTCATTACCCCACTTTCTGTAGCAGACAGCTTTTAAGGGGGTTTACTCCCCAAAGGGACATCTGTGCCATCTTGAGTCCCGGAGCTCTGAATGTCTTGATATGGGTCCTGAATTCAATATGAAATACACCAAATCTGTCTCCGCCCCATTTCACCAGGTAGACTTTCTGGCTTCTGTGGACATCAAGGATGCTTGCCTTATATCCACATCTTTCCAGTGCATCAGCAATTCCTACACTTTGATTTGGCACCCCTGCATTACCAGTTTATGTCCCTGCCCTTCAGCCTTTTATTTATTATGGGATACTTAGATGATCTCTTTGGAGGGAACAGTTGGAGCGGACTCTGCTGGACAAACTTGCTTTTGACTGTCCTGATGCTATAGGAATTTGGAGTGTTTCTTCCATAGGAGAAACTTTAGAATCTATGGAATCAAATATAAACACTCCTGCCCATCAGTCATTCGACTCTCTGGTTTTGCATTGTAGTCCTAGTCCAGAGTTTCACTCCAGACAGACCTCTGCAACACAACATTCTGTCATCGTGGGACAAGTCTTTCATGTATGCTGAGGACCGGGTTGTCCATAGGTTGGTGGCTTGTAGGGTCCACATGACTGATACCAGCCTGTCAGGTTGAGGAATCCTGGGCCACCCGGTTGGTCTAGAGACTTGACTCCCCGATCACCGTTTTTGAGCTTCAGGCATTTTGTATGTGTCTGCAGCATTGGAACATCCTACTGGAGAGTCATCAGATCCAGCTTCAGTCACACAATTCCACAGCAGTGGCATACTTCAGCCATAAGGGAAGAACCTGAAGTCTTGCTGCAGCAAAAGAGGTAGGTTGCATACTTCTCCTGGGAAGAACTTCTTCATGTTTCATCCTTGTCGGCCGTGTACAGTTCAGGCATAGAAAATTGTCAGATTTCCTCAGCCAGCAGTGCCTGGACCAGAGGATCGGGTCTCCAGAGGTCAGAGGTGCTTAGAACAGGCGAGAAAAAAGAGATGATCTCATCAGGGCGGTGCTGCACCTTCATTGTCGAACCATGGGATGGGCCAACAAAGTGACATTATTTTATTTTTATTTTATTTTAACAGATAGAGAGGTAGTGGTAGCACCCTCCTGGGCAGTTTGACAGAGATAAGTGAAACATATAAGTGGCTGAACTTAACATTAATCGTTAGTATATTGGCAGGTAAAACAGTTCACATTTATGGATTTCAAATTTGCAATGCTGTTTTGACAGAGTCCATCTTTGAAGAGTTGCTTTTGTTTGCTTTTAATGACTGATGATTTTTCAATTATTGTAGTTAACCTGTAAATAATAAATTTAATATGAATCACAATCCTGTTTTGTTAAAAAGTTATGTGCCAAATGGCGCAGTCAGAATCTTGAACAACTTCTGTAGAAGATAATTTAAAGTGTAACTAGGGGCAAATTTTTTTTTTCCATTTTAAACAGCGTAATGAAGGGTTATAAACCGTGTCAGTTTTTTTTTTGCCATCTGTGTCCCATCGGCAAGATTTCCGATCACTTCCTGTTCCATTGCCAAAATAGAGAGTAAGAGGAAATGCCTCCAAAGCGAGGGAATACTGATGTGTCAAAATAGAAAAATAGATCCACTAAATTGCACACATAAGGGGGGCAATACTCTACTCCACTCTAGACTGGCCCTGTGTGTGTTGGGCCAATCGGGAAATTGTGTATTTTTATCCAAATGTTACCTTTTGTGTCACCAGAACTAGAGTCCCTGTTTCGTTATTTCCACTCTAAGGAACAATGCACACTAAGCTAAAAAAAACTCTGGAATAGCTTTTTGTAGTAGTGCTTTAGCAGCATTAGCATTTTATTGGCATTTTTGCAGTGAAAGGAAAAAAAGCTCAAACCCTATTTGGAGCATTTAGGAGCATTTCTGCTGGAGAAACGCTCCAGAAAACTCTACAAAAACATTTTTTTTCTGTTTCTAGACGCTGAAGCTCAAAAAAACGCTAATAGCCTAAAGTAGTGTGCATGGAAACACAGGATAACGATATTTAGCTTCTAGGAGCAGAACAAAAAATGCTAATAGCTTCTAGGAGCTTAAAAATACGCTAGTGTGCATGAAGCCTGAGTGTTTTGATGATTTTCTTTTACTTTTACTTTGACTTTTAATGATAATGGTAAACAAGAGAAATAGAGAGGGTGAATCTTCCCATTAGGACACATTGACACATGTAGCAGTATAAATGTTAGAGGATCTAGCCCTTACACCTATTCAAAATGAAAAAAATTGCAGAAATGTCACTTTCACAAAATGTATACTGCATCAGTATAATATGAATGGTTAAGAATAATGCTAGTAGCAACAAATCCATTATGGGCTATATGATATCACAGAAGCATCACAGATTCTGTGTAAGCCATTGTTGTGAGACCATGGTCGTTGGTATGCATTTATTAAAATTGCTTTGTGGCATTTATAAATGTACAATGTCTTTTTGCTCATGTTTAGTTCCAATTCCTCATCTACCACTTCGCTGACTGGTAACTCTCCCAAGGCCAGTAGCCAGGACTGGGCTGTCCCCCAGGCCGCCAGGCTGAAGTACAGACAGAAGTTTAACAGTCTTGATAAATCCATGATTGGTTTCCTGACCGGTGAGTCCAGCTTTAGTACAAAAAGTGTGCCATTGTTTTAATAACAATCTCCTGCCATCTACTATCCCAAGATGAATGTAGCCTTGCTACCATATGGCACTGTATGCAATAATGCAGACAGACTCAGCTGTGCATGTGCCTGTGGTTCCCTTCACTATCCATGTGTTCCAACATAGCAACACTTGTGTGCAATCTGAATGACTGTTTCACAATTGTAGTGCATTATTTAAACAAGTCCTGTCATTGCAGAAACATAGAGGCTGCCATTGCTGGCCTCTCCTAAAAATTATGCTTTGGCTTTCGTGCTTTTACTCAGTAACTTGGAACAAGAATGATAAGGACTTCTGACTTTCTCCACTGGAATTACAACAAACTCTTAGCCATTCTGGAGGTCTTTGTTGCCATTGTGCAATTACAAACTGTTGGAAAGAAAATACCTCAGAAGCCTTTGTAGATTCACAATGGGAAAGAAGAGAATTCCAGGTTTACTTTTCTATCTCGATCCAAATGACCGAACGAAAATCAGTTTGTTACCACAGAACTTAAAATCTTGTGTACAATTACTGAAGAGTATGATGGGGCTCCAGCTAATTTACTGTGGTATACCATAATCCCAGCATCGACATAGCTTGTGCAAAGTCACATGGTAAGGCCTGCACAAGTTGTCCTGGTCATTAGTCAAATTATAGATTTCCTTAAACTTGAAGTGGAACAATGGGCAAAACAGAAAAGTTGCATATATAATGCGGGTTGTCAATAGCCTTTAACAAGGTTTGATTTTGTGAGCCCCCCGCTGATCCTGCCATGGATCTACTGGCAGCATCAACAGATAATAAAGCTGTGTTACAGGGGGACTCAAAAGTTGCTTTAATAACACAATTGACAAGTTGCTTTTTGTAATTTTTCCTATAGTTACACCTAATATACAGTGCCTTGAAAAAGTATTCATACCCCTTGATATTTTCCACATTTTGTCACGTTACAACCAAAAACATAAATGTATTTTATTGGGATTTTATGTGATAACCTACCCTGGAGGGTCAAACTATGGCCCTCCAGGGTAGGTTAATTAGACCCTGTCTAAAAATTGGCCATAATATGTGTATGTCGCTGTGTATGTGTTTTGTAAGCGCGTCGGGACCCTATGGGGTATAGGACCGCGCTATGCCGCAGATGGACACCGGTGGCAAAAAGCGCCCTGAGGTGATTCAGTTCACATAGGTAGCGCTATACAAGTCACTCATTCATTCATTCAGTTGTTCAGAAACTACAATTCCCATCATGCTTAGCCATGTCTGTGAATGTCAGAGTTTTACAATGCCTCATGGGATGTGTAGTTCCGCAACAGCTGGAGGGCCGTAGTTTGAGGATCCCTTTGATAGACCAACACAAAGTGGTACATAATTGTGAAGTGGAAGGAAAATGATAAATGGTTTTCCACATTTTTTACAAATATCTGAAAAGTGTGGCGTGCATTTGTAATTCAGCCCCCTTTACTCTGATACCCTTAACTAAAATCTAGTGGAACCAATTGCCTTCAGAAGTCACCTAACTGGTAAATAGTCAATCTGTGTGTAATTTAATCTCAGTATTAATACAGCTGTTTTGTGAAGCCCTCAGAGTTTGGTTGGAGAACCTTAGTGAACAAACAGTATCAGGAAGGCCAAGGAACACACCAGACAGGTCAGGGATAAAGTTATGGAGAAGTTTAAAGCAGGGTTAGGTTATAGAAATAAATATCCCAAGCTTTGAACAAACCTTAAGGAGCACTGTTCAATCCATCATGCGGAAATGGAAAGCATATGGCACAACTGCAAACCTACCAAGAGATGGCTGTCCACCACCTAAACTGACAGGCCGGGCAAGGAGAGCATTATTCAGAGAAGCAGCCAAGAAGCCCATGGTAACTCTGGAGGAGCTGCAGAGATCCACAGCTCAGGTGGGAGAATCTGTCCACAGGACAACTATTAGTGGTGCACTCAACAAATCTGGCCTTTGTGGGAGAGTGGCAAGAAGTGCAGTTTGCGAGAAGCCATGTGGGGGACACGACAAATTACTGGAAGAAAGTGCTCTGGTCAGATGAGACCAAAATTGAACTTTTGGGTGTAAAACTAACACTGCACATCACACTAAACACACCATCCCACCATGAAACATGGTGGTGGCAGCATCATGTTGTAGGGATGCTTTACTTTAGCAGGGACAGGGAAGCTGGTCAGAGTTGATGAAAAGTTAGATGGAGCCAAATACAGGGCAATGTAAGAAGAAAACCTGTTAGAGTCTGCAAAAGACTTGAGACTGGGGTGGAGGTTCACCTTCCAGCAGGACAACGTCCCTAAACATACAGCCAGAGCTATAATGAAATGGTTTAGATCAAAGCATATTCATGTGTTAGAATGGCCCAGACAAAGTCCAGACCTAAATCCAATTGAGAATCTGTGTCAAGATTTGAAAATTGCTGTTCACAGACGCTCTCCATCCAATCTGATAGAGCTTAAGCTATTTTGCG